>JAJONR010002105.1:0-66448 GCA_029582245.1 Solanum etuberosum
GGATACTAGAGGGGAATAATTTCCTTAAGGGGACACTGTGCATTCAGTGGGCTTGATCTTCATTCTGTTCTTAGTTATACAGATTCTGGTACGTTTTTCCAGATTTTAATTTGTGAATTAAATTATGTTCTTTTGTTGTTCACTGGTTCAGCAAACTTTGGTAACTTAGTGTTTCTGCAAAGTTTGTTGTAATCAGTGGTGTTGTTTATATACACAGATTGGGTAACATTTCGTTGATACCGCATGCAGTTCGAGTTAGTTATGGTGAGCCTTCTTGCTTTCAGAGGGTTCCACTTGTACTTTCAGTTATATCAGTTGTTAGGATGTCGTGGGTCTTGTCCCGACTTCCATCTTTGTCAGTTAGAGGCTTCATAGATTGACAGTAGAGTTTCAGAAGTCTTTTCATTTATTTTGTTAAATGTTTTAAAAACTTAAGTTGCCTATTTTATGGCGAGTTGAATATATCATTTTTATTCAGAGTTATTCATTTGAGTTAAAGTTTTTTTAATTGAGTTCAATGAATTTTATTCCATTTTGAGCTTTTGCATGCTTGAGTTAGTCTTCCGCTTGTAGTCAGCCAGGATGAGGGTTCGCTTAGGGACAAACAATGGTTCTCTAGTGCCGGACACGTCAAGGGTGTAGGCTTGGATCGTGACATGCAATCTACATATTGTAGTCAACTGCAAGCGCGGATGCTGGTGCTACGATTAAGAAGAGACAGTAACAAGGCAGCTCTCCTTTGGCATGTTAGCTGAAATATGTGATGAATATATAATTATATGCCAATAGAGAGTACTATCACTATTTTCCTTATTATCATTCTCCAACTCTTCTTTTTTTTCATCATTTTTCCTCTTCTGGTTCATAATAGTACAACCTTCCAAACTTTTATAGATCATTCATTCTCAGTTTATGAGACGGTATAAACCCCAGGAAGAATTGGCATATACAATGTGATTTTTCGTATGTTGTTGTTGCATTAGGGATTGCTTTTACAATTTCATTTCATGAAAGTAATTCCTCTGAAAATAGTTACTGAAAGGAGATGCTACATGATTTTATGCCTTTAAAGTGTGTGTCAGTTGACTCAAAGGCCTTCAAACAATATATCCTTCATGATATTCCTTTTTTTTATCTCTTCCTATTTTTCTTCTTCTCAATTATGTTCTATGTTATGATTTTTTTCTATTCATCATGTGACTTTTTGATTTCCCGAATTCCAGTATTCATTGCATTCTTAAATTCAAAAGCTTCCAAGTCTTTTACAGGCTAGGAAATCAAAAGTACTACTTCTTCTGTCTGAGTTGGACTTAATAAAAGTTCAAAAGTTCTTGTTGAATTCTCTCATATAACTAAAATGTGTCATCAATTATGCCCTTACTCTTAGGACATTTGAAGCTGACAATTCCAGCAACAGATAAAATAAGAGACAAGCAAGTACTTACCATTTGAATTTCTTCCAGCAGCGCCAAATTTCTCTCATGCAAAACATTCTACCGGATATACCAACGTTAAAATTATAAAACATTACCTATAACATTTTATTTATACTCGTAAGACTCCTCTGTCTTTGAGGAAGGAAAAAAAACTGGAGCAACTTTTTCTGGAATTAAAGTAAGACAGATAAATTGAAATAAAAGTATTGTACAAAGTTGATAGTTTATTATGAACTAGTTTCTAAGGATGTGTACTGCACGTATATATTGAGTCATGTAGTATGCAAATTTGAATTGATTAAATAGATATTTTAAAAATATGAATTGTCGTATGATGAATTGTTTGTTGGGATCATAGTGAATGGTTATTGTCTAAATATACAAAGATGAACAATCAAATTGCCTCACGTCACTACAGCCTAGAGATAGTGTGGTAGAAACTCGTGAATACCCCTTTGTCGTTGTAAAATACTATACAAAACGTCACTGCAGTGATTTGCTTCTCCAAAAAATGAAGGGCATCAAGAACTCAAATTTATGTAAATCTCAATATGTGAATATTGGAATCAATTCTTCAACCAGAAAGCACAATTTTTCTTAAACAATTTGTGAGTCACCTTCAAAAGTGTTTCATTGGACATCTTATCTTATTAGAAATAGAAATCAAAGACAAGTAGAAAATGATTCCAAATGGCAATTTTTTGATCGAACGTAAGAAAATATATTCACCCAATTGGAAATATTATACCACCCGCTTATTGTAGTCTAGAGGCAGGTCTAAACAAAAATAGCCTCTCAAAGTAACTCATTTAGCCAGCATGCTTACATGAACTGAAGAAGAGTAGCTACTGTAGTTACAACTAGTATGAAATTCCATTTACAATTTTCTTGACTAGCAATATATATCATCAAGATCACAATATTTGTTTCGAACTCTGTCCTCCTTGTTCCGTTTTAACAACTTGAAACCTTCTTTTGTTACTTTCATTCCAAACATCATAAACAACAACGGCAAATCCAACTTAGAATATTGTCCAGCTGGTTCCTGATCTTTGTCTTTTGAGCAGGCCACAATACTACTTAAGCATCCCAATCCTCAATTTGTTGTGATATCCTCATCCATTTGAGTATCTGTTTTAGGGGAAGATCTTGAGGGGGATGATGGTGTTCACCCGAACCACCTTAGCAAAATGTTACATTATATATAAGGTAATTTTTTTGAATTTATTATGTATATAAAGAGGTTTTTGAATCCCCTGAATACAAGAGTAGAGGTTGTCTTAGTGTTGGAGTTAGGGTTTTAGGAGAAATGAAGAGTAATATCCATACATTTCATTCGTTCAAACTAGATGCATGAAGGGCCATTCGTCTATGCATTTCATCAACTTCAACGAAATGCAAAATGACTAATCCAGTTGGATATGTGGCCATTTCCAAGCATTGAAATTAGATATATGATAAATTCATGTTTTGTCATGAATGGAAATGTTCTGTAATTAAGAGGTTAGACTAAGACCCTCAGACTACTTTTTCAAGGATTAGTATTACATTATGCATGAACCTTTACTTGAAATATAATAATACTCCCTCGTCCCAATTTATGTGATATAGTTTGACTTGATATGAAGTTTAAAAAAGGAAGAAAGACTTTTGAAACTTGTGGTCTAAGATAAATTATAGATCTTTGTGCGGATATAAATCATTTAATGAAGGGTAAAATGAGCATTTTAAAGTTGAATTGTTACTAAATATAGATTTTTTGAGACTGACTAAAAAGAAAATTGAGTATACCATCTGAGAAGTATTTTACAGTTTGGGTTTGTCATGGAGGAAAATAATATTTGTGCAGAATAATGTAGATGTCTGACTATACAAAAAATGTCTTCTCGCAATCTACTCATTGCAGTACATCGTCCCACCCTACGGGAAATATAGTTTCAGGGAAGAATAATGCAGATGTAGGTCTTACCACTGGTGGATACGATACGTAAGCAGTGGTTTAACAACTTTTGCATCATAATTACACTAAGCAGAGATAGTAATAGGGCAGCTCACCTTTGGCATGTCAGCTTAAGTATATAGCTGCATGCAAATAGAGAGTAGCCCTACCACTGTGTCCCTTATTCACCAACTCTTCTTTCTTTGTGTTAGGATATTAAGAAGAGACAATAACAAGGCATATATCCTTTGGCGTGTCAGCTGAAATACACAACTCCATAGAGAGTAGTCGTATAACTATTTCGCTAATAATTTCGAGTATATATTTTCCTTCACCAACTCTCTTTTTTTCTCGCTTTTCTGCTTTTGTTTCATCACAGAAGTACCTTCCAAGCCTATATAGCTAATTCCTTTTCAGTTTAAGATATGGTATAAACCCATGGAGAATCAGCATATCCTGTCATTTTTATGATGTGTGGACTGTGGATTTATCTTCTTGCTTTTTCTAGGGTCAGAAAATGAATAACTTTTGTATCTCATTAGCATTTATTTTGTGAAGCTCCTTTATGAACATATTTTCATCAAATTCCCCCTATTGACTCTGCCTTGAATTCAAGATGTAGAAAAAAATCCGTTGAAAGGAGGAGATGTTGCTTGATTTTGTGACTATGAAGTGAGTCACTTGAGTACTCTTTTACAACATATCCTTCGTCATATTCCTCTCCCCTTTTCCATCTACTTTTCTATTTCAGGTTTTTTTTGCTTTCATGTGGCTTTTCGATTTTTAAAGTGTCAGTCTCACTTAATTAGGTGCTTTTTGTGTCTATGATGAAGTGTGCTTGACTCTTTTAAAACATATCCTTGGTCATATTCTTCATCTTCCTCTACTTTTTTCTGTATCGACATTTCTTTGCAAGGTCATATTTTCTTTCATGTGTCTTTTTTATTTTTCGAGTGTCAGTCTCACATAATTTCGTCTAGGATGTAACAAAGATTTTTATTTAGTCTAGCACACAAATATGTATATTTACTCCAATTAATTACACAACTCACTATGTCATTAATTCCCAAATTTATTTCATTCAAAATGAAAAAAATAATTATTATAAGTTGTAGATCACGCAGACACTTCTCTTATCTCCAAAATGAAACATATCACTACTAGAAATTAAGGTATTCCCATCGCGAATCAATGAAAAAATTGTGTTATATAAAACATGAGTTTTCCATGGAACAGCTCATTGGGTAAAATAAGATACCTTTGTTATATGCAGATCAAAATAAAAAAAAGATACCTTGCATAAAAGAACACAAAAGAGATGTACAAAAACATCCAAAAAGGGAGTAGACCAGTACACTTATTTCATATCATGAAACTAGTCTCTCTGTCCAACAATAGTTGTCCATTATTGACTTTGCACACTTCTTAAAAAACTATAAATAGAAGGGTAATTTTACTATATCCCCCTTTGAATATAATAAATATAATGTCTTAAAAAAGTAATAGGAAAATGACTATAATTAATGATAAGGGTAAATAAGGAATTAAGTGTAAAATTATATATTGATTTCATAAAGTAGACAAGTATTGTTTGACATCCCAAAATAATATAGTGGACAACTATTGTTGGACGGAAGGAGTATTTACTACCAGCAATAACTAACTAGACTATGTAGTGGCCACTGCTAGCAAAGGTGATTTCCTACGAATCGTGATGCCACTGCCTTCGGTCATATCCAAATCTTCCAGTTTTAACCCTTCTTGTAACGCAAAATTGAACTTGTGCACAAGCCTTGCTAATGCTAGCTCATTTATCACAACAACAAAAGCAGTTCCTGACCAGCCCCTTCTGCCTGCTCCAAACGGAATCAACTCAAAGTTTAATCCTTTGACATCAATAGTAATATTTAAGAACCTCTCTGATCGGTGCTCCTCTGGATTTTCCCATGATAAAGGGTCTCTTCCGATTGTCCAATCATTGATAATGACTTGAGTTTTAGCGGCTATATGGTAGCCAAGTAAATTTACATATTTTATTGATTCTCGGGGAACTAATAGTGGAATCGGTTACTGAAGCTTGAGAGTCTCTTTGATCATTGTTTTCAGATACTGCATATTGTTGGATAGTAAAGAAAGAAGAAACAACGTATAAGAAGAATTGCAGAGAATTTTGACGTTATATTTCTGATATTTTAAAATCAAATACATAGGACACTTTAAATAGGAATTAAGACTCAACCACCTAAGAGAAACATGACCGACTAACTTAACCACAACCTTATCCACTAAGATAAATATTAGCAACTAACAAAAGATATGCATTGACTCAACTAGGACTCCTAACAAACGTGTTACTCTGCCAACTAAATAGGAATCTCTAATTATGTTTGAATCAATATTCAACACTCCCCTTTGATTCAAAATTACAAAGTCCAAGTTTCTGCCGGAACTGATCATGCTTGGCTTGTGGGAGTGCCTTGGTGAGAACATCTGCAATTTGATCCCTTGTACCACAAAACTTCAACTCTATATCACCTCTTGCTGTGTGGTCACGAATGAAATGATAGCGGATGTCTATGTGCTTTGTTCTTCTGTGAAAAGACGGATTCTTTGTTATTGGAATTTTTGGCTTGTTATTGCAGAATATTTTTATCGCACCCTCTTGCCGATAGAAAACATCAACTAACATTCTTCGTAACCATAAGGCTTGACAAGCTTCTGAAGTTACAGCAACATACTCTGCTTCCGATGATGATAATGCAAGCACATACTGCTTCTTTGAGCTCCAAGAAATCGCTCCAGATCCTAAATTGAAAACATTTCCAAAAGTACTATTTATGCAATCTATACTTCCTGCCCAATCACTATCACTGTATCCTGTCAAGCTGAAATCTGCATCTTTGGAGTACCAAATCCCGAAGTCAACTTTCCCAGCAACATAAGGCAAAACTCTTTTGGCAGCACCAAGATGTTGCTTGGTAGGACTATGCATATACCTAGACAACATACTAACAGAAAACATAATATCAGGACGAGTATGTGTCAGGTAGTTCATACCTCCAATCAAGCTTTTGTAGTGACTAGGATCGGCAAGATCTGTGCCATCTTCAAGATGAAATTTTTCATTTGCATTCATGGGTATGGCGGCCGCTTTACAAGTATGCATACCGAACTTGAACATGAGGTCTTTTGCATATTTCATTTGAGAAACAAAAATTCCATCTTCTACTCGTTTCACTTGAAGACCAAGAATCTATTGCAAAATACCTAAATCTGACATTTCAAACTCCTTCATATGTAAAATTTAAATTCGGTAACTAAAGTTTCACATGACCCCATATAAATCATGTCATCCACATAGAGACAAACTACCAAAAAATCACTGGTACCTTGTTTCTTTACATACAACATAGGCTCATTCTCGCTCCTTTCAAATTCATTCCTCAGGAAGTACGAGTCAATTTTGTTGTATCATGCCCGTGGCGCTTGTTTTAGCCCATAAAGAGCCTTCTTGAGCTTGTATACTTTGCTCTCATCGCCACTAACACCAAAACCCTCAGGTTGGGAAACATAAACTTCCTCTTCCAAATCCCTATTTAAGAATACAAATTTAACATCAAATTGACAAACGGGCCAGCTCAATTTAGCAACCAAAGATAAGAGTATTCTCACCGTTTCAAAGTGAGCGACAGGTCAAAACGTCTCATCGTAATCAATACCTTGATGTTGTGAATATCCTTTAGCTACAAGCCTTGCTTTGTATCGTTGTATGCTCCCATCTGCATGACACTTGATTTTGAACACCTATTTGAGTACAATGGGTTCCTTTCCTTCTGGTAGATTCACAAATTCCCATGTATCATTCTGCTCAATTGCTAGCATCTCTTCTATTATTGCATTTTCCATGCTAGACTCTCTACAGCTTCCTGAAACAATTGGGTTAAGTAACATACAAAGCAAAAGAACAATTTTCATAAATCTCGCTTAAACATAACATTTCTACTAATCACAATTATTTCACTAAGTGGATTATATAGCTTATAAGCTTTGAATTGTGTGCTATATTCAACAAAGATACATTTCTTTGATTTTGCATCAAGCTTATATCTAGCTTGGGAATTCAGCAAAGAATAAGCTATACATCCAAAGACACGTAAGTGGCTTACCTTGGGCTTATTACCTCTCCATGCTTCATATGGTGTTTGATTAAGAACAACCTTGGTGGGTGAAATGTTCAGCATGTAGAAAGCAGTAGCAACAGCTTCAGCCCAAAAATATTTTGGTACACCTCGCATCATGCTTCTACCCATTTCAACGACTGTCCGATTCTTTCATTCGGCGACACCATTCTGCTCCGGAGTATATGGTGCCGTGAGCTCTCTGTGAATACTATTTTCCTTGCAATAGTTGTTGAATTCATTTGATATAAATTCACCACCTCTATCTGCTCGAAGAATCTTGATTCTACAACCACTTTGCCACTCAACAAAAGACTTCTATTTCTTGAAATTCTCAAATGTTTCAGATTTGAATTTCAAAAAATATACCCAATTCATTCGACTATAATCATCCGTAATACACATAAAATATTGACTTCCACCTAAGGACTCAACACTTATAGGACCACATAGATCAGCATGCACCAATTCAACACAAACAAAAGCTCTCCAAGACTTGCCGACTGGAAATGAATTTCTATTTTTCTTGCCATACACACATCCTTCACAAAATTCAAGAGCATCAATTCTAGGCAAACCAAGAACCATATTTCTACGACCTAATAATTGTAACCCCTTTACATTCAAATGACCATACCGCAAATGCCACCAATTAGCTTCCGTATTGCCTTTGGTAATTAATGCAAAACTTTTAACATCAGAAACTTCAAGAGGAAACATTCTATTTTGAGTCATTTGAATGTCAACAATTTTGTATCCTGAATTTTTATCTTGAATTCTACGGGAATCGTCATCAAACAAAATAAAATATCAACAATTCAGCAGTTGCCCAACACTCAACAAGTTATGGTACACACAAGGAATATACTGCAATCATGGAGAAGTGTGACATTACCATGAGAAGTTTTTAGAGCTATTGTGCCTTTCTCGATGACTGTCATTGCCTTGTCATTTCAAAGACGAACTTCTGACTTCTATGATTCATCAAGTTCTTTGAACAGTGACCTTCTGCCCGACATGTGGTTGGAGCAACCACTATCAATGATCCATATGTCATTTGAACCAACATCTATTGTGGAGCGAGCCATGAACAAATTACCCCCCTCTTATTGTTGCTCAGTGAAATTGGCATGTTGTAGTTCATCCTTCTGTTTAGTCCAGCAATCAGCTTCTTTGTTCCCCATTTTTCAGCAATAGCGGCACTGAATATTGCTCTTGAATTGTCGGTGCTCACCACCAAACTGAGCTCTTCCTCTGCCATGACCTCATCCACAGAAACTACTTCTGCCTCCATATCCTCTGGCATTTGAAACTTCTGATTTGTCTTTGAAAGAAGACTCCCCCTTGATCTGAAATGCCATCTCTTCACCCTTTTCTTGAGAAGAATTCAGTCCATCCTCATGAGCTTGCAATGAACTCATCAATTCATCAAAATCATAATTAGATAAATCACCGGACTCCTCAATAGCAGCTATGACATGATCAAATCTTTTATTAAGACTTCTCAAAACATTAAAAACTATAGTTTCATCGGTAATTTTGTTACCGTATTCCTTCATATGATTAACAATTGCACTCACCCGAGATAAGTAGCCTTGCATATATTCACTACTTTTCATGGATGAATTTTTGAAATCCCGTCGGAGTGATTGGAGTTTACCAGTCATTACCTTGGTCGAGCTGTGGAATTTGTTTTTCAGAATATCCCATGCCTACTTTGAGGTTTCTACAACAACAATTCTGGAAAAAAATTGAGTCATGCATCGCTTGCAGGATGTAAAATAGAGCCTTGGAGTCCTTCTTTTTGTTCTCCCGCAACCTTTGTGCTTTATCTTCCTCAGTATAGCCCTTCTCCACCAAATCCCACAATTCTTGAGACCTGAAAAAAATCTTCATCTTTATGCCCCAAAATTCGTATTTATCCCCATTAAAGATGTGACTTAGTTGTTGAGATGTGGTAGATGCTCCATTGGTAGCTTTTTTTTTCTCTCAATTGTCACTTTCTTCTTGCTACTGATTTGCACTTAGTTTGACCTAACCTAGCTCTTGATACCAATTCTTTTGGATAATAAAGAAAAATAAACAACGTATAAGAAGAAAAAAGAAGAATCGCAGAGAACTTTCACGTTATATTTTTGATATTTTTAAAGAAAATATATAGGACACTTTAAATATGAATTAAGAATCAACCACCTAAGAAAAACATGACTCACTAACGTAACCACAACCTTATCCACTAAGCTAAATATTAGCAACTAACAGAAGATATGCTTTGACTCAACTAGGAATCCTAACAAACGTGTTACTCTGCCAACTAAATAGGAACCTCTAGTTGCGTTTGAATCAATATTCAACACATATTTCCTAAGTCATCCACTGTTACCTTTGTAACACCTCGGTCTTAGAAAGAACAAATTTAGAAAGAACTAATTTGAAAAGAGCTAACTTGAAATTTGTTCAAGTTAAGCTTAAGTTGTGAGTTTTGGGTCAACTTCAAACGATCATAACTTTCAGTACATGATGATTTAGGTGGCCCATAAGATATCAAATGAAAGAAATTTTGATCCTCTCTCCAATGCCACCAAGTTTGCTAAAATCGGAGTTTGGATGAAGGAGATATGTCAGTTTGAGTTCAGCCTGTCCAATTAAGGAAATTTAGCCAAATTAATGAGGGGTATTTTGGTCTTTTCCTTACCCCTTTAGCTTTAAACGTTTTTGGAAATATTTTAGGGGTCTCAACTAATTCAGATCAATTTTCATAATTCAAAATCAAGCTTAGGGTTTTGAGAGGAGTTCCAGAGGAGGAAACAAGGAGGAATTCAAGCGTTCGCCAAGATTTCTTGCGAATCGAGGATTTGTTTTGCCAAATTAAGGTATGTAAGTTTTCATAGTGTTGGGTTCGTTCACCCACACACCAATCATGTGAATTCCATCCATAATTTCATTCTTGAGTTTCAATGATTTGAATTCTTGATGGGTGTTCTTGAGGTTTTGTTCTTCATGCTTTGTTTATGGAGTTGATTAATTCTTGAGGTGAGGATTTCGATTTTTGAGAGTTGTTCTTGAGGAAAAGTGAGTGGATTCTCATGTACTTGTATTGAGTAATTGAATCCAAGGAAAATTTGAGGAAATCAATCGATTCTAGGCGAATTAAGGTCAGAAAATGAGAAGAAAAATTTGTCAGATCATTCTCGGAAGAGGCTGTGGCACCCCGCCCCAGATGCACCAAGAGGGCTGGTTGGGGCACCAGCAGTGCGCCAGAATTGGCCCTCAGTAGTTGGAGGCCTGGCGCGACACGCCCCTCTAGGCTCGGAGCATTATGCCACCTTTTTCTGTGTTCGTCGATCCGTACTTGTCCCTCCGAGTTGAGCTTTCATTCTTTTCTTAATCCTAACTATCTGAAATACATTTATTCATCACGAGATCCTTCATATCATGAATCATAACTCTTGATTTCATATTCAAATTCAGGATCGACTTAAGAGTAGAGTTCGAGGGAGTTCTGTTGAGTCATTTGAGAAGTCTTTTGCAACTTTTAAAAACTTGTTTTAAGACTTGAGTACCTGAGTATGAGGATGAGGAGAGTTGGGTTTCATTTTTCAAAATGAATATATGGGAACTAAGTATTCCCAAGAGTAAATATTTTTACATTTAAAATGAGAGGAAACATCGATTTTCAAATGAGTTTATGAGGAGTTTTTGAGTATAATATCTTTTAATAGAACCTTTGAGTAATAATCTCAAAGTTTGAGGATGAGTAAATGTTTTTAAACATATTAGCTGAGTTATATTATTGGGAGTAGTATTGAGCACCGATATAGGGACGAGTTCAAACAACTCAAAGTCATCATAAACCATGTAGCCAACGTGGGTAGAAAGGGTCATACTTTTTAGATGATTCCTTATTTCTTTTAAAGCATAGCTTAGTGGATCCACTTAGTTGAGGATGTCATATACTCCGACAAGGTATAAGACAGTTCTTGCAGTGTGGGCGAGACGTTGTATCATCACATAGCTAATAGTGATTGTTGTCGGTTAGAGAATGTCCAAAATAAGAGTTATTATTGTATTTTTAAATACATTGAGTATTTATATACTGTATTAAACTCTTTATATAAACAATATCTTTATTTTTGTTTTTATACTGTATTGAGTTGAGTATCCATGAGTTGAGGTTGAGTTGAGAGGAGATGAGGTGAGTATGTTTCATTCTTTCCAAGTTCAAGCTTTTATGTTATGTTCAGTGTTCCCCTTACATGCTCATACATCCAATGTACTGATGCCATTTGGCTTGCATCATTTCATGATGCAGATACAGGAGATTAGGATAATCAACAGGTGTTTCGTTGATACCACTTGCAGTCCAAGAGTTGCCTTGGTAAGCCTCCTTACTTCCGGAGGATTCCCCACTTTTATTTTCAGTTGTTAGGATGATTGGGGGTCTTGTGCCGACATCCATCTTAGTACTTAGAGGCTTCATAGACAGTAGAGGTTTGAGAAGTCTGGTTCATTTTTAGTTGTTAATGTTTTAGACTTGAGTCGTCTTCTTATGGCTAGTGTTTTAACACATTATGAGTTATTTCCTTTAAAGACATTTGAGAAAAGTTTTGTTTTGAATTCATTTATTGTTGAGTAAGTCTTCCGCTGATAGTTTATCCAGGCCAAGGGTTCGCTTGGGGCAGCAATGGTTCTCGACTGCCGGCCACGTCCAGGGTGTAGGCTTGGGGCGTGACAACCTCTACTTTTCCTTGGGCTAATCCTCACACTTCATTCTTTAACTTCTCCATGGTTCTTAGATGCCTCAAAAGTTCTGCCATTATCCACTCTAAAGTTGTATACGTTGTATCTGTACCACCAACAAAATTATCCTACGCATTCAAAAGAAACACACACAAAAAACTAAAATTGTTATGTTGGATTATGTGTGTATGATAAGGTACATGTGGAAGCATAAAAAAAATATTCTAACACATCACCGAGTTTTTTACAACGAAACAATATAGTAGTGTGAATTCTAATTATGCTCTTGGAAGATAGTATGAGAGATGCTTACTTACCAAGATGATAGCTTTCAATGAATCCCTTTGAAGAAGAAAGCTAGTTTCCTTTCCATTCTGAATTTCCAACAAAACGTCTACGAAGTCTTTAGTACTATATTCTCCTTTCTTGTTCCTATTAATGTGTTCTTCAATCACACTCTCCAAATATGTATCCAACTCTTTAGCCACTTTCTCCACTTTGGTGTCAAGACCAGTGATTCTATTGACCCATTCAAGCCATGGAATATAATCCCCAATGCTAAAAGTACCCAAAAGTGACCTTAGAATTCATTCCACCTTCTCCTTCATTATATTTCCTCCCTAATGCCACTCTGTTAACTATGTTATTGGTGAGAGAACATAAACAATCTCTTAAATCTATCACTGAACTTGAAGAATAACACTCTTTTCTGATTTTTCAATCATATTTGATGTTTCTTCTTTTCTCACATGACGATAAGATTGGAGTCTTTTGTTGTTGAGAAGGTGAAGCACGGTGACACTTCTAATTTGTCTCCAGTACTCCCCATAGGGACTAAATGCCATGTCCTTTGAGCCATAAAAGAATCTATCAGCAATGCTAGATTTAGGTCTGCTTGTGCATACGACATCGTGAGTTTTCATGATAGCACGAGCAGCTTCGACAGAAGAAGCAACAAACACTGGCTTACTACCCAAATGAAGTAGTATGACTGGACCATGTTTTTCCGATAGCTTATGGAGAGAACGGTGAGGTAACAACCTAAGTTGGTGCATATTTCCTATGATTGGAAGCTTTCTCAGAGACGGTGGTAACTTTTTTTGATTATTTGAAGTAATAAAGAAGCATTGATGAATGAAGAAAATGAAGAGAAACAGAGAAATTAAAAGAGCATACCAGGGAAGATCAATTCTTTCTTTATTTCTTTTTTGTCAACTAAAAAATCTATAATTGAGTATATAAATGGAAACAAGTAGTGTGAAAATATTGCCTCATTTTTAATTTGTGTACAACGTTATTTAGAGTAGCTTCACCACACATTGTATAACTTAAACAACTCTACATTAGTTGAAGGAAAATAATTTACCTCCAAAATGTAAGGAAAAACATTCATCATGCTTTGTGATTTGATTTGAAAATCAATGTAGACATCTAAGAAAAGTAGAAAAATACATTCAAGACATCACAATGTATTAAGAGTGCCCGAAGGGCATGTAGATTAAGCAGAGTTAGTAACAGGGCAGCTCTGCTTTGGCGTGTCAGCTAAAATATACAATTGCATGTCAATAGAGAGTAGCCCTATCATTGTTTCGCTTATAAATTCAATAATATATTTTCATTCACCAGCTCTCATTTTCTTCTTCCTCTGGTTCACCACAGCAGAGCTTTCAATGCTTTTATAGGCATTCCTTCTCAGTTTAAGAGACGGTATAAACCCTTGGAGAGAATCAGCATATCCTATGTGATTTTTGGTTCTAGTTGTGGTCTGCGGATATCTTCTTGCATTATGGGATTGATTTTTCTAGAGTAAAAAAATGTGGTAGCTTTCTTATCCTTTACAATTTCATTTCCAGAAAGCAACTCCATTAAATATATTTTCATCATATTCCCTCAGGAAAAAGTTGTTGAAAGTTGATGCTGCGTGATTTTATGCCTTTGAAGTGTGTGCCCTTTGCACTCAAGGAGTGAAATACAACATATCCTTTTATCATATTCCTTATTTTTTCCTTTTCTTCTTTTCTCTTTTACATATTCTACGCTATGTTTTCTATTTGGTTTTGATTTTTGTTATTCATGCGGCTTTTCAACTTCCCTAATCCTACTCTTGCTTATGTTATGGAATTTTTAGGATTCCAGCTCTTTTAGAGGCCATGAAATGAAGAGTACTGCTTTCTTTTCCTGATAATTAGACATAGTAAAAGTTTGAATAAGGTGCTTGTTGTGTTCTCTCATAATAAAAGTTTGAAGTGTATCATCATTTGTGCCAGTTTTCTCTAATGATATTTGAAGCTGAACAACTGCAGCAGCATATATCAACATAGTCTGATTCTGGATTTTATATAAGAAAACAAGCATAAATTGAAAAAATCTTCTTTTCGGGAGAAAAAGAACTACCAAACTAAACAATCAAATTGCCTCACATCACTACTGCCTAAACATAATATGGTAGACATTATATTCATGATGAAAATGCCTTTATCCTTTTAGAATACTATAGTTTCTTTATTTATTATTATTTTTTGTCCATTGCTTTTCCTATATCTCTTCTATCACATAGGGATAGAGAAAGGGAAATAAAGTAGGAGGTGGGAATCAAATCCTCACCACCAATTTAAAGCTCAGGTAGCCAACTAACTGAACTTAAGATCTCCGTTTTAGAATACTATACTAATGTCTCGCAATGATTTACTTCTCCAAACAATGAACTCCCTTATTCCAAGCAGTGGCGTTTATAGTTTTTCTCTTGAAGTGTCTGACTCGATGACTTTGTTTATCAACTGCTGGAAATAGGTGGCCTTTATCAATTATTACTTGACACCATTTTAATTAATCTATAAGTAGGTTATATATTTAGAGTTAACTATTTAGAAGGATATTCAGGTGATTCAACTTTCCAATTTAGAAGTTTACATTGATATCGATATTGATATAGATATCAATATAGATGTGATGTAGGTCTATGGGGGATATGTTTGAGGGATAGACTAGCTGGTGCAAGAAACTAGGATGGTATTTTATGAATGTATTCTTATGTAGCATTGATCCAGACTAGGACGCCAATTGTCCAGCTTCATTATACTTGAATGTCTTAAGTCGTAAGGATTGTTTTTTTGTTGCACACAAATTTGCTAAAGTAATACCATACCGTACGTGTTGAAAGGTGCAAAATGATTTTAAACTGCCACAGATAGTTAATTAGTCCGGGTTAACTTGATATGCAAACTGGACCAAATAACGACACTTTTGAGTAATATGAGAGAACTCAAAAACCGCCATCCAACTTTTATTTTGTCGTCCTACACTTTCGCTAAATCAATTTTATTTCCCAACTTCAAAAAACTTGAGATATGAAAATTTACTAGCCTAATTAAGTGAGACTGGCACTAGGAAATCGAAAAGTCACACGAAAGTAAAAATGACCCTACATAGAAATGTCGATATGGAAAAAAGAAGAGGAAACTGATGAATATGAGCAAGGATATCCTGTAAAAGATTCAAGTGAGATACTTCATAGTCACAAAAAAGAACCTAATTAAGTGAGACTAGCATTCGGAAATCAAAAAGCCACAAAATGAAATGGTAAAAGGGATACGAAAGTTCGCCTTTTCTGACCCTAGAAAAAGCAAAAAGACATGAAAATGGAAGGATATGTTGATTCTCCATGGGTTGATACTTTATACCGTCTCTTAAACTAAGAAGGAATGACCTATATAACGTTGGAAGGCTCTAGTGTGATAAAATAGAAGCAGAAAACTAAGAAAAAAAGAGTTGGTGAATAAAAATGTATTCTTGAATTTATAAGGGAAAAAGTGGTAGGGCTACTCTCTATTGGCATGCACATATATATTTAAGCTGACATGCCAAAGGAGAGTTGCCCTATTAGTGTCTCTGCTTAGTGTAATTCTGATGCAATACATATTGTATCTGCCACTGGTAAGTCACTATGTTTTTCTCTAACAAGAAGAAACCGTGATAGGGATACTCTCTATTGGCATGCGATTATTTATTCATCACGTATTTCAGATGAAATGCCAAAGGAGAGTTGCGCGGTTACTGTTTCGGCTTTCTATTGTAACTCTGATGCAAAAGTTTTTTACATACTCTATCCACCGTTGTTGAGTTCATATGTTCTTCTCTTAAACCTGAAACTAAATTTCCAGCAGGGTGGCACAATGTTGTGAACCAAGTTAACTCTGTAAGGGTGTGTGATCAGTTAGAAGTGGTGAACAAGATTGGGTCGAGTAAAATTTTGAAGTGTTTTATTTGCGATTCAGGCCCAATTAGCATTTGGTTAAAGGGAGAAAGAGTTTGAAAAAAGGGTTTATGCATATTGAATAAAAATGTTCGTCCTCTTGTTCTTCTAGAGTCTAATGTCATATCCCACCACTTTGCCAGTCAAATTTTGCATCCAGTTATGGAAGGAAGAATCTAGAGTTGTGGAGAGGCTTATGGAGAACTCTAGAACCCCTTCGATATTTCAAGAAGGCTTTGGAATTCCCTAGAATATGTAGAGAATTCTAGAGAGGGACCAAAGTGTAAATACTTTATGGACTTGTAAAGTAATTATTATTTTCACTTTAGCCCCTAGGTTGTAGTATAAATGTAGGGGACATTTATTTGCAAGGCATCACTCAAGTTGTAAAGCATTCCACAAGCAATACAAAAAGCCTTCTTCCAAAGCTCTCTAAATCTTTCTAAGTCTTTCTTTACATTCTCTTAGTGATCTAGCTTCAAAAGGCTTACTTGAGCTTACAAGACCATGAAAGATTTGTGAGTAAGGTGTCGAGTGCCGCACAGAACATTAGCAAGACTCTAAGTCCGTGACAACGTGGTACTAGAGCAAAGGTTTGTTACTAAGGGAATGGCCAACGAAGCAGACTTCAACGCTACTAGCACCACCAACGTCCTTCTGGATGGTGGAAAAAAGAGCCGCAAGGGAAAGAAAAATTCCCCTTGACTTATTTTGTACATAGTTTTTGGGTAGATTGGGGCCCTCCCAACAAAGCTTTACTTCTCTTTGAGGTTTACAGACTAGTGTGTTGGGTTGTATAGCCACGTTATCGGCCATGTTCGCCTTGTTTCTTGGTTGGCTAAAGTTTGATAGTTGTTTGGTGTATTGTGTTGATACATATAACATTTACATTTTTCTAGATATCATAGCGGACTCGACTGTCCAAACAAGACTTATCTGCTAGCTAGCTATTTCATTATATGAACTATTGGGAGTAGTTTTTTCATTGATATCATTGTTGATAGGGGCCTTACCGGTCGAAGGTTTATTTTTAAGCCGAGATATACTCGTTTATTTTCTTAACTATGTGTGGCTACTGTGCGCTATTAGGAAATGGTTCAGTAGGATCGGGTCAGGCCTATGTTTTGACATTAGGTGCCAGTTGCACACCTTGAGTTTGGGACATGACACATACATATTCACCAATAATTTTTAAATGTTTTATACAAATAAACTAACACATTTGTATATGATACTACAGTTGGATTAACTGTACTATAATTAAATCCGATTAGGATGAATAAATAAAATTCCCTTGCCTCCAATCTCTAATACTTGTGGAAAAGAGAAACAACCATTTATAGGGGAAGTCTGGTTGATTTGGGGGGAAATCTTGAGAAAATTCAAAAGCTTTTGAATTTCTTTCATCTTTTCAAGGCAAACGGTGGAAGAGATTTGGAAATCCTTGTCGGAGTTTGTATCGGTTGTCGAGGAGCTGGGGTTTGTAGGGTCGCGTACGTATTGTACGCTGCTGGGTTATTGTTGCTGTATTGGGTCTTCAGGAATTGGGTTTGTATTGCTGTGAACGTTGGAATTGTATGCTGAGAATTAGTAGGTTATGAATGGGAACAATTGGGAACACAGACGTGGGCCAAAATTGGCTGAAAACTGTATTAAGGATATAGCTAATTTAGCCAAAAATAAATTTAATTGGCAAATTTGGCTAAAAATTAAATAATACAAATTGATCAATATCCATTAAAGGTAAATTATATAAAGATGTATATATTATTTAATAATTATAAAAATGAAAAAATTATGTTAAAATAACTTGAAAAATATTTTGAATTTTATAAACTAATTATTTGAAATCGTTTTTGAAATTAAAGAAGCTCGAAAGTTAATCCATATTGTGGAGGGTCAAAATTGGGTGTCAACAAGTGTACTCTTTTGGTATTCTTATTTTCTTTATAGGCGTTCACATGAAATGTGACAGTCTAGCAGTGTCTACGGGAAGTGTCTTTCTTTTTGGGTTGATATCGGGGTCAAGGAAGGTTTCTTTCAGGGCATTGCTATACACTTCACCTACTGTGATAAGTGACGAGGTAGAAAGTGGTGCATTGATTAGCAAAAGGATAACAATATCTTTCCAGGGAAAAAAGGTTATTGAAGCTCTATGTTTTGATAACTCTTTTATGAAGAAACATACAAATTCATAGCAAAGTTTTGTCCATTAAAGTTTCCCACCAAAAAATAGTTTGGCGCTATTTATTAATGATGAATTATAAGTTATCGGGGACATATTATTTTGTCCCTAATAATGCATCTGATTTATGACAAACTCTTTTTTGTCTTAGATGAGTTCTAATTTTGGATACGAAGAAATTTTGTCACTAAAAATAAGCTATGCAATAGTGACAAATTAGAGTTCGTAGTTACATGTTGTAAGTTTTAGCCACAAATTTTTATATTTCATTGTGACCTTAGTTTTTGTCACTAATAATATAATCAATTAGTGACAAACATTTTCATGTCTCTAATAACCTATTAATTAGTGACAACATAGTTTTATATTTAAATGAGAACGATTTAAAATTTGTAGCTAAATAATTTAACTATTTTATATACCTTTTTAAAGCTAAATATAAACTAATCTTTGATTATGCTTATTTATGATTGCAAGTGACAACTGATAAATATATATATGTGTATTATATTTTTTATTTTATTTTTCCAACGGTCTTATTGTAGAGAGTATTGTAGAGATACAAATGTTGGATGAGCATATATATGAGAATAGGTAAAATTAAAAGCTGACAACCTTAACCAAAAGAGATAAGTACAATGTAGTGAAGAAGAAATAATTGTTTGAGATAACTTAGGCCTCATGTATTTTAATAAGATTAGGATGTTTGGAAACTAAATGCATATCTAAATTGTAAGAGTTGTATTTAGATCTAAATGTATGAATTTAAATACACACCTGAATACTAAGATGTTGTCTTAAAATTTGAATACTAAATAATTGAGATTGTTTTTAACATATGGATATGTAAAATGTGTCTTTATTTTAAAAATAATAAATTTAATAAAATTTGAATTTGATCTAATATTATATCAACAAAGTATATATACACACATACGTATGTATATATATGGTGGTTAGTGGTGATGATGGTTAGTTGTAGACCATTTATATTTTTCAATTGGTTGATCAAGTTTCTTGAATTTCAAACGGAGTGAAATAACTATTTATAAATATCAATAATATTATTTAAAATTATTTTGGTGGTATTTTGTCATTTCATTTATTGAAATACACTAATATATTATTATATACATTAATTATAATTTATAAATATTAATTATGTCATTTTATTAATTTAATTTTTTTTTAATAAAAAACAAGTATTTTAAATGAGTATGTATTTTATTTTCAAATTAATGTTAATGGTGACTTAATTATGTGCACTAATCCATTGTCTTTATTTTTCTAAATAAAAAGGCTTATTAGAAAATTGATTAAAAGATAATCTTAAACTTATTACAAATTGTATTTTTTTCATATATATCTTTAATTAGAAATAATCGATTCAATGTGATTATTTTATAAAAAAAAAGTTGGCCACAATTGCAATGCAGGTTGTTTATGTTTGAAATAATTTTGGCTATAGCTTAAAGAGGACTAATTAATTTTTAAATTAACGTTGAAACATTTTTACTATTAAATATAACCTTTTATCTTAGCTCTTTTCCGTGATCAAGTTCAGTAATGACCCTAAGATGAACTGGTCTTGATATTTTTTTCCTCGTAAAAAAATCTTACAAAAATGATCTTCATAAGCGTTGATTTTTTATTTTTTGTCCCGCTTGACATTGTTTTTTTAATAAATACCTCCACTTTAAAAATTTAAACTTGTGCCAATAAGGTAGATGTTCAGGTGTCACGACCTAGACCGTCGTGAGTTGCACCCACACTAACCCTTCGGTGGGAGAACCATTACTACAACCCGACTAAGCAAAGTAGCGAAAACTAAAACATTTAAAGATATGGAAGCAAGTTTAAATGACTAATGAAATATGAAGTTCCCATAAACTCCGAAATTTTAACAAAAACAACTAACATAACTATTGCGGAAATTTAACCCCTAGAACCTGAAAGTCATTGTACCAAAACTCTGTTAACCAACAAGTCTAAGAAAAGGGGGTGCAACCCCGAAAACTAAACATAAACAAAGTCTAACTAAACAGTCTGAGTCCGAAAGGAGTAGACTAAACAAGGAAGGATCCATGGCAGTTTGAAAGAACTGGCTGACCCTCAAATCCAGTCATCGATCAATGATCCCCTAGCTGAGGTCTATCAGTAGCCACCTGAAGATGTCCTGTACTCAACAAAGAAAGAGCAAGTGCAGTAATAGTACATAAACCACAGTGTACTGGTAGGATCACGCGACTACTCCAGTAAGCGAAACATAGGCAAGCAATTAGAACACAGTAAACACACATTTACAGAATACATAGATCAATTATCATTTCAAGAGTAACATACAGTTCCCAATATCAACGACAAGCAGACATGAATGTAATAATCACAGTGGTCCTCTCATGGAACCCACACCCAATCTGTTAGTGTGTCGGAACGTGACACCCGATCCCATATACATGTGTCGGAACGTGACACCCGATCTAATATATGTGTCGGAACGTTACACCCGATCAAATATATGTGTCGGAACGTGACATCCGATCCAGTCAGCACAACCACAATCACAATCACACCCATAATGAACAATGCTCATAGTCATACAATCAAATAATGGGTTCCTGGCATGTAATTGTTCGTATATACTCATTTGCATTAGATTCGATTCGCATTTGCTTATTCAAATACACGCATGCATACAATGAAGCAATTAACTGGAATATATCACACAAACAGGAAATCGAACCATCACCTACCTCGAAACCAAGCTTGAATCCTCCAAAGACACTTGAGCCTTCCCTTTCCGGATTCTTTCCGCTTGTTCTTGGTCTAAAATAAGTAATTTAACACGAGGATCAATAAACAAGGCCTAATTTACCCGGATAATAATCAAACTATCAATCCAAGGCCAAACCCAAGATCCTAATATTCAACTAGGGCTTTTCCCACGATTAACTTCAGGCAAAAATCCTCCCCCAATGATAATTACCCAAGATTCTAAGTTCTAAGAATCGAATTACGGATTAGGGGAATAATAATCTTACCTTTAGCGCTATAAATTGTGGAAAACTGTCAAGAACTGCCATGGGTCGTCTCCTAGCTCTCAAGAATGAAGTTTTGCAGAAAATAATGATTTTTGGGTTTTTCTCCGACATAACTCGCGACTGTCCTGCCACAGCGGTCCTGCCCTAGCAGAAATAATCCCGTCCTGGCAGCTTGCACGGAGACAGAGAGTCGGAATTTGAGTTCCAAGCTCCCATTTCACAACACACCTTCAAACCTTGACGTGCATAAACTACTCTTTCATGCCAAGATCGGTTTCGGGAGTTCTACTCACCCGAATTCGATTCTGTAAAGCCGTACAGGCTCCTTAACGTCTTGTCTATCTACTCATGTGATAAAATTCATAATTAAATCCCCCATTCATTACCAAATTTCCCTAGACCTCATATGACTCAGATTTCATCCAAGTCTAGCCTAGGCTAGAAATTTCCAAGTCACTACTCAAAAGTTTTCTGGCCCAAATTCTTTCCCCATTGGCTTTTCCATAACTACGGGAACAAGTCGTTACAATAGATACCAATTTACCCATCAGTCGTCCCCAATGATAAACTAGGAAAATTGGCTAAGGTAAGAGTTGAGTAGTACCTGAATCGTTGAATAACTATGGATACTTGTCTCGCATGTCCTTCTCGATTTCCCAAGTAGCTTCCTCAACCGGACGATGCTTCCATTGAACTTTAACGGACTTTATATCCTTGGTCCTCAGCTTCCGGACATCACGATCAAGAATTGCAATTGGTTCTTCCTCATACTGAAGGTCTTTATCTAACAAAACTGAGTCCCACTTAATGATGTTATCTCCGTTACCATGATACTTCTTCAACATGGACACATGAAACACTGGATGGACTCCAGATAGGCTAGGCGGTAAAGCCAACCTATAAGCCACTGGCCCTACAAAGTCAAGAATCTCAAATGGCCCGATGTAGCGAGGACTAAGCTTTCCCTTCTTGCCGAATCTCATCACCCCTTTCATGGGTGATACTTTTAGAAGAACTTGCTCACTAGTCTGAAATGTCATGTCCCTTACCTTACGATTTGCGTACTTTTTCTGTCGACTCTAGGCAGCTAGAAGCTTAGCTTGGATGTTTCTTACCCTATCTTGAGACTCTTTCACCAAATCAACCCCCAACGGTTTCACATCTTCAGCCTTAAACCACCCTATGGGTGATCTACGTCACCTCCCATAAAGTGCCTCAAACGGTGCCATGTCTATGCTAGAGTGGTAACTGTTATTATAGGAGAACTCACACAAAGGTAGGAACTCATCCCAATGCCCTTCAAAGTCAATCACGCATGCCCTCAACATCTACTCTAACACCTGGATAGTCCTCTCTGACTGTCCGTCTAACTGTGGATGGAAAACTGTGCTAAAAGTGAGTTGAGCGCCCAACTCCTCATGCAATATGCCCTAGAACATTGATGTGAAATGTGTACCACGGTCCGAGATGATAGAAAGGAGCACCCAATGCAGCCTCACTATCTCATTCACATAAAACTTAGCCAACTGCTGAGCATTATAATCTACTTTGCTGGAATGAAGTAGGCTGACTTAGTCAGTCTATCAACCACTACCCAAATGGAATCAAACTTCCCCAAGGACTTGGGAAGACCAACCACAAAATCCATAGCTATCCTTTCCACTTCCATTCCAGAATTGGCATTCACTGAAGAAAACCTGCAGGCCTTTGGTGTTCATACTTTACTTGCTGACAATTTTGGCACTTAGGCACAAACTCAGCTATGCCATTCTTCATGCAAGGCCACTAATAAAGTCGTTTCAAATCTCGGTACATCTTGGTCACACCCGGATGAATGAAATACCGTGAACCATGGGATTCTGTCAACATCTTCTGAATCAAGTCATCCACTCAGGGAACACAAATTCTTCCCTTAAAACTGAGCACACCACCCGTGTCAAGAGTCGAATCTTACGTCTTGCCGGACACTGTCTTCCTTCTAAGCTCATTCAAACTCTTATCCTCAACCTGTTTGGCCTTGATCTCCTCAATGAATGTGGGCCTAACATCAATGCTGGCTAACACTCCACCTTTTTCTGAGATGCCCAACTGCATGAACTTTGACTCCAAGGTTTGGAGCTCCTTGGCCAAAGGTCGGTTGGACATACCCAAGCAAGCTAGACTACCCATACTCACCGCCTTCCCGCTTAATGCATCGGCCACCACGTTAGCCTTACCCGGATGATACTGGATGGTAACATAATAATCCTTAAGTAACTCCATCCACCTTCGCTGTCTCAGATTCCTTCTGAGTGAACATGTTGTAGACTACGATGGTCAATAAACACCTCACACTTGACACCATAAAGGTAATGCCGCCAGATCTTAAGGGCAAACACTACCGCTGCCAACTCCAAATCATGCGTCGGGTGGTTCCTCTCATGCACCTTCAACTGCCGCGATGCATAAGCTATGATATTCTTATCCTGCATCAACACAATACCCAAACCCGAATGTGAAGCATGCCAATAAATAATGAAATCTTTACCTCCCACCGGTAGTGCCAGAATAGGTGTTGTGGTCAGAAGAGTCTTGAGCCTTTGAAAGCACTCTTCACATTTTTCAATCCATTCGAAAGGCACCTCCTTTTTGGTCAGCCTTGTCAGATGTGTGGTGATAGAAGCAAAATTCTTCACAAACCAACGATAGTAGCTGGCGAGCCCCATAAAACTTCTAACTTCAGTCACAGAGCTAGGCCGGACCCAATTCTTGACTGTTTTGATATTTTGGGGATCTACCATTATTCCTTCCCTTGAAACCACATGCCCCAAAAAGGCTATTGAAGATAACCGGAACTCACACTTGGAAAATTTAGCATACAACTTCTGTTTCCCAAGAACACCCAAAACAATTCGAAGATGGTCGGCATGCTCTTCCTCACTCTTCGAATAAACCAAAATGTCATCAATAAACACGATGAAAAAAGAATCCAGAAATGGTTTGAACACCCCATTCATCAAACTCATGAAAGCTGCAGGCGGATTGGTCAACCCAAACGACAGCACTAAAAACTCATAGCGCCCATAGCGGATCCTGAACGCCGTCTTTGGTACATCCTCAGGCTTAATCTTTAACTGATGGTAACCAGACCATAGATCAATTTTAGAGAAGACTGATGCACCCTGAAACTGTTCAAAAAGATCATCTATTCGAGGCAACAAATACTTATTTCGAATGGTGACCCTATTCAACTATCGATAATCTATGCACATCCTCATACTACCATATTTCTTCTTAACAAACAAAATCGAAGCACCCCACGGGGAAACACTAGTATGGATGAAACATTTATCAAGAAGTTCCTGGATTTGAGTTTTGAGCTCTCTCAATTCTACCGGAGCCATGCGATAAGGAGGGATGGAGATGGGTCGAGTGCCCGGTCCCAAGTCAATGCAGAAATCAATAACTCTATCCGTAGGCATACTAGGTAAATCGGTAGGAAACACTTCCTTAAATTCAGACACTACAGTAATAGACTCGATAGAGGGAGAATCGGCCTCAACATCCCGAATATGTGCTAAATACGCCATACACTCCTGCCCCACCAGTTTCGTAGACAGAACGAAAGATATGACCTTAGTTGGCTTAGGCTTATACACCCCTTCCCACTCTAAATCTTCCCTACCCGGGATCTCTAGAGTCACAGACTTAGCATTACAATTAAGCACATCATAATAGGGGGACAACCAAGTCATACCTAAGATTATATCAAAGTCAGTCATATCCAGAATAACCAAATCAGCCCAAGTCTGAAAACCCATAAACAAGACAGAACAAGCACGATAGACATGGGTGACTATGACAGACTCTCCAACTGGGTAGAAACATGGATGGGGGCATCAAGCACATAACAAACCTCATCAAATCCCAAGGCCAACTGAACAGACAATACCTATAACTTGGGGTTCAATCCCTTGACGAATAGACGAATCCTCTCCTCCTCTGTAGTCACCAATTGTGTAGCATATCTAGACAAAGCATGAAACTTAGCCTCATAAGCAGCTACAATCATACAACCCTGCTCCAAAGCCATGAACTCATCTTTCTTATGATCCCTCAAAGTCTGGGGCACATACTTTTCCAAAAACAAAGCAAGGAACTGCGTCCAAGTGTGTGGGGGCAAGACTGGCGATCTGCATTCCACATAAGCTCTCCACCACTGCTTAGCCTCACCCTGCAGCTTGAAGGTCATGAACTCTACTCCATGTTGATGTACAATACCCAACTTATGAAGCCTCTCATAACAATCCAAAATAAACTCATAGGTGCCCTCACTCTCAGAACCATGGAACACCGGTGGCTTCAACTTCAGACACTTAGTCTACATCTCATGCTCATTACGACGGAAAAAGGCATCAGTGCCTGATGCTCCACCCACCTTGGGAACAAGAACAACAATGAGGGGATTGGCTGGAGGTTGAACCGCTTGCACAGTGAGAAGGACTCCAGGGTCGACCAAACCTTTCATTAAAGTCATGATTTGTTGAGCTAACATTGGGGCTAAGGGGGAAATACATGTAGTCTCTGCATGTGCATCACCCTCTGGTCCAACTTTCTCCTCGTTTTTGATTTCCACATTCTCTTGTACCTCTTCTTTGGGCGCAGGAGGGGCCTCTTCCCTGGGAGCATTTTCAACTGGGGCTCCACTCCTGGCAGCTCGACCTCTACCCCTTGCTCCTCCTCTACCTCTGCCTCAACCGCGACCTCTTGCTGCGGGCTCTTTTCCTGGCTCATTGATGGGAGCTACGGGCATGACGCCATTGTATCGCGTGTTAACCATCTTAGACAGAAGAGTGAAAGAGATTAGATACCAATTTGGATCACCAGATACCAATTGGAATCAAGTCATAGCACGAAAGGAGAAGAAGACAGAGAGATTTCCTAAAGTCTTGTAGCCTCTCGAAGAAAAGTACAGACGTCTCCATAACGTTCCGCAAGACTCTACTAGACACGTTTTGGTACAATGAGATCAACGAACCTAGGGCTCTGATACCAACTTTGTCATGACCCAGACCGTCGTGAGTGGCACCCACACTAACCCTCCGGTTGGAGAACCATTACTACAACCCGACTAAGCAAAGTAGCAAAAACTAGAACATTTAAAGATACGGAAGCACGTTTAAATGACTAATGAAATATGGAGTTCCCATAAACTCTGAAAGTTTAACGAAAACACTAACATAACTATTGCAAAAATTCAACCCCTAGAACCTGAAAGTCATTTTACCAAAGCTCTGTTAACCAACAAGTATAAGAAAAGGGGGTGCAACCCCGAAAACTAAACATAAACAAAGTTTAACTAAACAGTCTGACTCCAAAAGGAGTGGACTAAACAAGGAAGAATCCATGGCAGCCTGGAAGAAGTGGCACACCCTCAAATCAGATCTTTGATCAATGATCCCCTAGCTGACGTCTATCAGTAGCCATCTGAAGATGCCCTGTACTCAACAAAGAACGAGCAAGAGCAGTATCAGTACACAAACCACAGTGTACTGTTAGGATCACGCGGCTACTCCAGTAAGCAAAACATAGGAAAACAATTAGAACACAGTAAACACACATATACATAATACATAGATCAATTATCATTGCAGGAGTAACATATAGTTCCCATTATCAACGACAAATAGACATGAATGTAATAATCATAGTGGTCCTCTCATGGAACCGAAAACCAAACTACTAGTGTGTCGAAACGTGATACCCGAACCCATATACATGTGTCAGAACGTGACCCTGTTCTAATATATGTGTCGGAACATGACACCCGCTCCAATATATATGTCGGAACGTGACACTTGATCCAGTTAGCACAACCACATTAACAATCACACCCATAATGAACAATGCTCATAGTCATACAATCAAGTAATGGGTTCATGGCATGTAATTGTTCGTATATACTCATTTGCATTAGATTTGATTCGCATTTGCCTATTCACATACACGCATGCATACAATGAAGCAATTAACCGACATATATCACACAAACAGGAAATCGAACCATCACCTACCTCGAAACCAAGCTTGAATCCTCCTAAGACACTTGAGCCTTCCCTTTCCGGATTCTTTCCGCTTGTCCTTAGTCTAAAACAAGTAATTTAACTCAAGGATCAATACACAAGGCCTAATTTACCTGAATAATAATCAAACTATCAATCCAAGGCCAAACCCAAGATCCTAATATTCAACTAGGGCTTTTCCCACCGTTAACTTCAGGCCAAAACCCTCCCTCAATGATAATTACCCAAGATTCTATGTTCTAAGAATCGAATTACGGATTAGGGGAGTAATAATCTTACCTTTAGCGCTAGAAATCGTGGAAAACTGTCAAGATCTACCCTGGGTCGTCTCATAGCTCTCAAGAATGAAGTTTTGTAGAAAATAACGATTTTGGGGTTTTTCCCTGACTTAACTTGAGACTGTCCCGCCACAACGGGACCCAACCCGCCACAACGTCCCCGCCCTGGTAGAAATAACCCCGCCTTGGCGGCTTGCACAGAGATAGAGAGTCAGAATTTGAGTTCCAAGCTCCAATTTCACAACACACCTTCAAACCTTGACATTCAGAAACTACCTTTTCACGCCAAGAACGGTTTCGGGAGTTCTACTTCCCCTAATTTGATTCCGTAAAGCTGTACAGGCTCCTTAACGTCTTGGCTATCTACTCATGTGATAAAATTCATAATTAAATCCCCCATTCATTATTAGATTCCCTAGACCTCACCTGACTCAGATTTCATCCAAGTTTGGCCTAGGCTAGAAATTTCCAAGTCACTACTCAAAAGTTTTCTGGCCCAAATTCTTTCCCCATTGGGTTTTCCATAATGACGGGAATATGTCGTTACATCAGGATACTTCAAGACATTAAACATGCTCAATTAACCTGAAGTTCTGCCTATTGGCAAAAATTAGAACTTAGGTATGTTACCCATCAAACATAAGTTTTAACTTTTTCCAATAAGGAAGACATTCAAGACATTTTAAAATAGTAAACCTGCTCAATTGAAACTTTTATTCGGTAATTTTAATCAAAAATTTATGCGATAACATATCAATTTAATTTAATAATGTTCGATAATTTTTTTTAAAAGTTGATATTGTGCAGTACGCATGGTAAATTGGTAACCGTAGTTGGATCAACTTCGACTTATATATACTCATATAATAGAGAATTATGACTTCTGCTTTTCAAAAAATGTCCCAGTTATATCATATTAATTAAACTCTCTCTCTCTCTCTCTCTTATATATATATATATATATATATATATCACTTTTTGTGGTGATTATCAAAGTGTTTATGGTGAATTAAATTCAAATTAAGAGATCAAATCCAACACAAATTCAAGATAAAGTTAAAAAATCTTTAAATTTATTTGAAAAAATTAATTAGAAGTTTCATAGAAATTGTAACACTCACAATATTTTTCCATCGTAATTATTTTTTCGACACAAATTTTATATTCTATAGTCATATTTTATGGGTAATATAATAAATTTAAAGTGAGGAAATAAAATGAAACCATCACATTTTCATGCGTGACTACTAAATATCTTTTAATTATGATAAACTAGTATACGTACCTGACGATGCACATTGTATATCGTTTTCAAAAATAGTTTCATAAAATTATTGTTTTATTTAAGGATATTATTATTTTTCTGAAAATAAAAAAGAAAATTATAAAGACCCTCACATTATATTTATTACTTGAATTTTTTACCTTTTTATTTTATTTGATTAAAATTTTAGGTATATGTTATTAGAATCTTACCCACAATATTACTTTTATTTTCATAATTTAAAGTTTTTCTCATCTAAAATTCAAATTCAAATTCAAAATTTAAGCAAAATATGTTAAATAATAATTTGTGATAATTTTGAATTTGGAGTTTCATAAAGAGCCCATTCACATTTGCCTTCTTTCATGTTAAAAAAAAATTAACAATATTTTTTTTTTTACTTATTCAATACTTTGTTCAAATAATAAAGAGCTGACGTAGTAAGGAGAGAGTTTTATTATTTTGTCTAGTAATTAATAATGATAAAATAATGTAACAAACATTCTATGAAATATATATCATTCTCTTTTCAAATGAAAATTCAAAAATGTTAACCAACAATTTAAAAACTTACCCTAAAATTTAAATTTTACAAAAAATAATAATCCAACGAGACTCAATTAAAATTGAATTGAAGATTATTTGAATAGCCAATTATTATTGTGAAGATTTGAAGAAAATATAAAAATAAAAAAGAAAATATTGATAGATATATGGTATATAGAAACTTTCCTAAAAAAAATAGATGAAACATGTTAAAAATGCAGATTTAAAACAATTAAATCCAAATTATTAATAATCATATAATCTACATGTGAATTTTAAGAGAAAATAATTGAAATTTACTTTGTTTCCCTCTTAATGTCAATTTATAGATTTTTTAAAAAATACAAAATTGAATTATATCGTAACAGATGACATGAAAATTTGTAAAACAAATTTTTTTTTGAAAATATTTCTAAACTGAAACATCATGGTTTGTGATACTATTTTTTCTTAAATAAAGTAAATTAAAAAACAGTAAGAAAAACTTTAAAAATTAAAATAAAACATTAAAATGTAAAAAAAAAAACTGTATACTTGAAATGACTAAATCTTATCAATAATATTTTTTATCATAAAATTAATTCAAAACATAATATCCTCATATTATGTCAACCCCCAATCCCACCCAATTTGTACATTGTACATGATTTTTTTTTTTATTTCAATAATTTTTTTATTTGATATTTTATTAGCTTGTCATCTTATTTGATTTTAAAATAGAATCTTTTTCTTAAAAATAAATCTTTGACTTTAAATTGAACTATAAAAAGTACAAATTTTAATTGTAAGATTAAAATGCTTTTTAGTTAATTTAAATATTTTTTCAAATTTATCATACAAATAATTAATTTGATCTTTAAAGAATATTTAGCCTTTTCAAAACTATTTGTAACTTGTTTATCATAAATGTAAAAAATAATCATTTCATTTAATTATAACTCATCCCACTCTATTAGGGTTTAATCGTTAATTGCTTTCATGTTAAAATATATATATATTCAACAACTATATGATTAGTGTTGTAAAACAATAAATTAACATTTATATGTTACACTTTGTTGGTTATTCAACATTTTAATATATTAAAGTAGCTCATTGTTACTTTTTTCTTAGTACGGCCTAATTTCTCATGCAATGGTCATTTGATCAGTAGTCAAGTAATGGCTATGTAACGACCCGAACCGTCGTTAATTAGGAAAGGAAAAATATCGGAAAAAAAACAGGGTCTCTCAGCCCGCCAGAGCGGGCCAGATGCCGCCAGGGCGGCGACGCTCTAGCAGGATAAGTGGCCGCCAGAGCGGGATGGGCGAGACAGAATGTAAATAACACGAAGTCTGATTTTCTTCTTTTACCAAATACACCAAAAAGAGGCGAGGATAACCCCAGAAACCCTCAAAATGTTGCTCTAGGCTTGGGAAGGAAGGAGAAATAGATTTCTAGCGTAAGGAGGTCGATAGAATGCAGATTTTCGGTCAAGATTCACCGTCCCATCATTCGAAAACCAGATTTCGAGCTACAATCCCTCTGCGAATGCTTGGCGCCCATGTAGGCTAGGTTTATTAATTGAGTAGTTATAAATCCGTTATTCACTGCGTAGTATGTTGAAATTTAGTGGTAGAATTAATGCGTAGTCCTTTGTGCACCGAAAAGATATGATTGTACATGTATCCTAGATGTTACATCAGACGTATACCATAGGAGGAAGCCCTAATCGATGAGCTAGGGTTAGGTGATGGTTTATTTCCTATTTGTGTGATGTATGTCGGTTTATTGCGATGTCGTATGCATGCATGTATGCAAAGAATGAAAATGTGGAAACGAACCTAATGAATTGATCATGAACAATGCATGCCATGAACTTATGTACTTGACTATATGATTTGAGTATTGTACATTATGGATGTGAATGTGATTGTGGTTGTACTAACTGGGATCGTATGTCACGTACCGACATACATATTGGAACGGGTGTCACGTTCTGACACACTAACTTTGATAGGGTGTCACGATCCGACACACTAACAGTTTGGGTATGGGTTCCATGAGAGGACCATTGTGTTGTCATAACTATGTGTTATTGAGAATGTGGAATTGTACATGGCTCCTGAAATGAAAACTGGATTGTACATTATATATAGATATATGTGTGTGTTGCGGTGTCGTAACTTAAATGGGTATATCTCGTAAGGAATGAATTGTGAATGGTTAGGCCCAAATCGGAACCTGATATTGTAAGTGGAGACCGAGGGTCCAGGTGTCACTATGTGTTACCATAAGAAGTGGTAATGAGTATTGCGTTAGAATTGGGGTGGTGTTATGTCGTAATGTGAAATAGTTAAGTATTACTCGGGTAGGGAATTAGTATTGAAATGATTAATAGGCCTTGATAGAATGTACTACGGAGGCAAGGGGTTGAGTGGTGATGTGGAAGACGTAAGGGCATGTCGTGAGAGGTTGGCCGGGTTGGTAGTAGTTATATTTGGGATCTCCTTCGAGAGACAAAATTGTTAAGTTATGATCAAGAACGGAATGAGTAAGGGGTTAAATTCAGGTGTACTAGTATGATCTTAGTATCCAAAAATGGTAAGAGCTGGATAATATAAAGGTGGAGGAATGAATAGTCTTATTGTATGTTTTTGCTAGTCGATTTCTTATATTATGCGAAGGGTATCGGGTTGACCGATGATGCCTACTAGTACATGTGGTTTTGTACTGATACTACTCTTGCTATGCCTTTTGGGCATAGTCTGGATGCAGGTTCGGTGATGTCTCATAGGTGAAGACGAAGATAATCTCCAACAGCTTACATGTTTCCTTCCATGTGGTGGGAGCTGTATCTTTTGTTATTGCGTTCATATCTTGTAATCTTAGAAGCTCTTGTACCTGTCTAGACTAGATCCCTACGGTGTTAATTACTTTACAAGTCTTAACATGAATTGTTTTAAAACTCTTATTTTATGGGATCTCCATGAATTTGTTTTTATCTTAGTTTTCTTAATCTTCCGCATGTTTTTTACTGTTTGGGAATCGAGGGTTCTCCTACTTAGGTGTTAGAGTAGTTGCCCGCACGGCCCGGTGGGTTGGGTCGTGACAATTGGTATTAGAGCTTTCATGACCCAGACCGTCGTGATTGGCACCCACACTAACCCTCTGGTGGGAGAACCATTAATACTAATCAGCTAACCCAAAAACTTATTATTTAAAGATACGGAAGCAGGTTTAAATGCAGAAATCATATAGATTTCCCATAAACTTCAAAGGTTTAATAAAACTAACTAAACTAATGCGGAAGAACAACCCCTAGAACCTGAAGGTCAATGTATCAAAACTCTACTAACGACAAGTCTAAGAAAAAGGGGTATAACCTCGAAACTAAACAACTACTAAAGCAATGTCTAAGTCCGAACATAATGGACTAAACCAAATACGAAGGATCTATGGCAGCCTGAAAGAACTGGCTCACCCTTGAATCCGGTATCGATCATTGATCCCCTAAATGAGGTCTGTCAGTAACTGCCTGAAGATGCCCTATACTCAACAAAGAAAGAGCAAGTGCAGTATCAGTACACAACCATAGTGTACTGGTAGGATCACGCGACTATTCCAGTTAGCGAAACATATATAAGCAGTTACAGCATAGTAAACACGCCTATACAGAACATATACAATATCAGTCATCAATTCAGGAGCAACTTACAATTCCACATTTTCAATAATACTCATCTATGACAAGTCAATGGTCCTCTCATGGAACCCAATTGAATGGTCCTCTCATGGAACCCATACCTAAATTATTAGTGTGCCGGATCGTGACCCCCGATCCAATATGTATGTTGGTACGTGACATCCGATCCAATATGTATATTGGTACGTGACATCCGATCCAAGTTAGTGTGTCGGAACGTGACACCCGATCCAATATGTATGTCGGTACGTGACATCCGATCCCAGTTAGTGTGTCGGAACGTGACACCCGATCTATTAAACAAACCACAATCACAATGACAATGTACATTCTCATAATCATACAATCAAGTTTTGATTATTGGCATACAATCATTCGTTCATACTCATTTACATTAGGTTTGATCAATAGTGCAACATTCACATACCTGCATTACAATGAAGCAATTACTAACATACATCACCCAAACAGGAAATCAAACCATCACCTACCTCGAAACCAAGCTTGAATCCCCCTAAGGCATTTGAATCTTCCCTTTCCGGATTATTTTCGCTTGTTCGTGGTCTAAAAATACCAAAATTAATGCAAGGATCAATAAATGAGGCCTAATTACCCGGATTATAATCGAAATAATCAACCCTAGGCCAAACCCAAGATCCCAATACCCAACTTAGGGCTTTTTCCACCATTAACTTTAGATCAAAACCTTCCCCCAACAATAATTACCCAAGAATCTAAGTTCTACAGATCGAAATATGGATTAGGGGAGTAGAATCGTTACCTTTAGTGCTAGAAGAGGTGGAAAACCTTCAAGAAATAGCCCTGGGTCGTCTCTTAGCTCTCAAGAACGAAACTTGCAGAATAATAACATTTTTGGGATTTATTTCCGACTTAAGTCGCGTCTGTCCGACTCTGGCGGGTCTTATCCCGCTACAGCGTCCCCTCCGTGGCAGCTTGCACGGAGACAGAGAGTTAAATTAAGAGTTTAAAACCCCTATTTCACAACACACCTTCAACACATGCCACTCAGAAAATACCCGTTCATGCTAAGATCAGTTTCGGGTGTTCTACTCACCCGAATTCGATTTCGTAAACTCGTACGGGTTCCTTAATGTCTTAGCTATCCACTCATGTGATCAAAATCATAATTAGATTTTTCATTCATTACCAGATTTCCTAGACCTCTCATGACTCCGATTTCGTCCAAATCTGGACTAGGCTAGGAATTCCCAAGTTACTACTCAAAAGTTTTCTGGCCCCAATTCTTTCCCCATTAGCATTTCCCTAACGACGGAATCAAGTCGTTACAACAGATACCAATTTACCCATCACTTGTCCCCGAGTGATCAACTAGGAAAGACTGGCTAAAGTAAGGTAGAATAGTACCTGAATCGTTGAACAACTGGGATACTTGTCTCGCATGTCCCTCTCGGTTTCCCAAGTAGCTTCCTCAATCGGACGATGTTTCCATTGGAGTTTGGCAGATTCAATATCCTTTGACCTTAACTTGTGAACTTCCCTATTTAAGATTGCCTATAGCCTCCTCCTCCTAAACTCCAAATATCTGACCTTCCGGTCTGCATACTCTTTATCCCTGTTCTGAGCTTCTAGAACATCTCCCGAATAAATTTCATGTTCACTAATGATTCTCATCAAAAGGTCCCGCCTCAAATGCGTCAAACCAACTAATGGGAGACCTACATCCCCTCCTATACAGTGCCTCAAATGAAGTCATCGCAATACTCGAGTGATAAATATTGTTGTATGCAAACTCAACTAAAAACAAAAGCTATTCCCAATAACCACCAAAGTTGACCGTACACACGTCTGCAACATGTTATCAAGGACCTTGACATAATCATCAGGACGAATCCTTTCTCACATAACCATGATAAACCTAAATCAATACTCGCTACAATTAGAGGTGAACCTGAACCAACCAACACATTCATAATACTCAAACAATCATAGTTCTTATCAACATCTCCTTCTCACAACATAAATTCCCATGAGCTTAAGTTATAAAAACTTGATCTTTAGACATCAGATACTCATCAAGGGATATGTCCAAGCATACAAACCCTCCAACAACACTATCGAAATGCTAGATTTAGTAATTGTAGATTACCTCTTAAGAACAGTAGAATTGGGCACAATGATCCCCACATTCAACCACACATAACTGATACATGATCTCGACGACAAGATGAATATTAAGATTGTCATACAACCATAAATACGCATCGTAGCTCTTCTATAAATTCGCATAAGCAAGGTGGTACATGTAGAACCACCGAAATACTTTAACAACTCCAAGACAACACCAAATATGTCATATGAAATAACCAAGTCTTCCTAATCATCCCACTCAACCAAGAGAACATCGCAGAATTGGTACACCTGATCTACCATTAGGGATCCACCCACAAAGTGAAAACATACGAGAGCATAGCTAGTGAATCATACTCACAACCATGTACAAAATGAAATAGATGGTCACATAAGAATTTTACGGAATAACACTAAAGGTTTTCCTCTGAAGAGTCAATACCAGTCATTTCCATTCAGTTTACTCCACATACTCTTCACATCATTCCACTGAAGTCCACACTCTCAATACAACAACCATCATAAACACTCCGACCATTTACCTTACTCTAAACTAACACTTTTAAATGAAAACCTTTCTTAGGTACTTTAACAATCAAAAGTAATCAACTTTACGACCCAACCCAGGTGTAAATCCTTTCAAAAGTTCAATACCTGATACAATTGATCATTTCTCACTGTACAAATTCATACCTTGACAACATATCTCACCACCAATGTAGACTTACCATGAAAAATTTGAATTGTAAATTCAACCGTATAACACAATCCCCTTATCTATCAACATTAGCTTATACCTTGAATATTTTTATGAATTCATGGATCTTCGCTTATCATGGATCGCATCTCCATCGATCTTACAATATCTTTCGCTAAAAATTCAATCGTACTCATTACTAAACTAGAAACAAAAATAAGGCACTTATCATCACACTGGAGCTAATGTTTGTACACTCCTTTATCAAGTCATTTTCAATAGTTTTTATGAGATCTCCATGAATTTATTTTTATCTTAGTTTTCTTAATGTTCTGCATGATTTTCACTGTTTGGGAATCGAGGTTCTCCTACTTAGGTGTTAGAGTAGGTGCCCGCACGTCCCGGTGGGTTGGGTCATGACAGCCAATTACCTTGGCTTTATTGGCTGATTTCATAGGTGATAAATGTGGCAGGAAAACATTGTGAGAAATGGTCTTGAGTAGTGTCATTTGTCCGTTGAATTACATTTGCACGTTGGTGCATTTGTTGTTCTCACCATTATTTTACTCTTTATTCCTCCATTATACCTTGTAGCCTATGTAACTCCTACGCCATTTATCTTTTACTATTTACTACCCAATTATCTTCCAATTCATTTCTAGGAAGACTTCCTCAACTATAAATAGTGGTAGTCTTCATTTGGTTTTGTATACACAAGAAAATAGAGAGTGCAAAATGTTAGTCAAAAAGAGAGTTCTTAATAAATGAAGGGAGGTGTTCTTTTTGTGGAGCTTTGACTCAACTCTTGTCCAGAGTTTGTTAAGTTACACTTTGTGATTAGGCTGTTGTATCCTGGAGGTGACAAGTCAAGAGGATTACTACTGGACCGGTGAAAACATTTGCTGCAGTGGGCTTGAATCTCCTTAAAGAGAGCGAGATATCCGGGCCTCAGCTTGGAGAGATTTTTATTTCTTCATTTTATTTTCAATTTTAATCTTATAATTTTTCACTAACAATTTTAAGGAGATTCATAATGGCTACAATTGAAAAAATCACAGATGTCAAGATGGGAGACCTTAACAAGCCATTTCGGCTCAATGGTAATCATTTGAAGAGATGGAAGGGTAAAGTACTTTTCTACTTAAGTCTTCTCAATGTTTCTTATGTGTTAACTGCGAAGAATCCTAATAAAGTAAACATCACCTCTATGAATGATGATGAAACTATTTCTCATCTAGAGAAAGTAGAAAAGTACGATGGTGATTCCTATAAGTGTCGGTATTATATTCTTAATTGTCTATCTGATAATTTTTATGATTATTATGATAGAACTTACTCTAGTGCAAACAAAATTTGGGAAGCATTGCAGAGTAAGTATGATACCGAAGAGGCTGAAGCGAAAAAATATGTGGCTAGTAGATTTTTTCATTTCCAAATGGTGGACAACAAATCAGTGGTAGACCAAGCTCAAGACTTTATAATGATTGTTGGAGAGCTTAGGTCCGAGGAGGTAAAAATTGGAGATAACCTTATTGTTTGTGGCATAGTAGATAAACTTCCACCTTCTTGGAAGGAATTTCAATAAACTATGCGCCACAAACAAAAGGAAACCTCTCTTGAGACGTTGATAATGAAAATCCGTATGGAAGAAGAGGCAAGGGGCCAAGATGTTCTTTTACGAACAGAAGAGAGCAACATCACAACGAAGGTAAATTTAATTACTTCAAATAATGTTACTCCTGAATCTCACAAAAATACTTCCTTGAAGCCTAAGAAGAAAAAATTCAAGAAAAATAATGTTAGACTTCCCAAGAAAAGTAATGGTGAAAATAACCAATCACAAAATTAAAAAGTTCAAGATAAGGGACCATGCTTTGTTTGTGGAAAGAGTGGGCATATTGCTCGACTTTGCAGATTCCAGAAATGTCGTCCTAACCCTCAGGAAAACGTTACCGAAGAACCTTTTGTGGTGGTGATTACCGACATAAACATGGTTGAGAGTGTTGATGGATGGTGGGATGATTCTGGTGCAACCCGTCATGTCTGTTATGACAAAGACTGGTTTAAAAAATATACTCATTTTGAGTAGCCCAAAACCATCATGCTTGGTGATTCTCAATCAGTTAACAACCGACCGCTCTACCACTGAGCTATAGGAGACTGATGGAAGCAGTAGGGCTGGGTCTGCGAGTGAAACCCCAAAACCTCAAATCCCCTAATGCCTATCAAATAAGAGTCCTACCGAGGATCCGGGGCTCAGAAGAGGCTCATTTATGCTAATCAAATTAGTACTTGTGCAGAAGTATTTCCCCTATCATAGAAGGTGTGAACAAGTGCTTGGAACGGGAGATGTCGAATTGTATTTTACTTCTGGAAGGATATTAACTTTGAAAGATGTACTGTATACTCCTTCTATGAGGAAAAAAATGATGTCTAGTTTTCTTCTTAATAAAGCAGGCTTTAAATAGATTATTGAATCTGATCAATATGTAATTGTGAAGAAGGGTATTTTTGTGAGAAAGGGGTATGCTTGTGATGGGATGCTTAAACTGAATGTTGAAATAAATAAAGTTTCTACTTCAGTTTATATGCTTTCTTATACCAATTTTTGGCATGCTTGTTTGTGTTATGTTGGAATCACGAGTAGTGAGGCTTGTAGTAAAGTCAAAATCACTAAAAGGCCTCATTTTCAAGTTGAAAGAAATACTGATTTGTTAGAATTAGTTCATACTTATATTAGTGAACTTGGTGGAATTTTAACTCGTGGAGGTAATAGATATTTTATCACTTTCATTGATGATTTTTTTCTAAGTTTACGTATGTTTACTTGATGAAAAATAAAAGTGATTCTTTTGGAAATTTTAAATCTTATCTCCATGAAGTTGAAAATCAGTTTGGTAGAAAAATAAAAAGAATTAGAAGTGATAGAGGCCGTGAATATGAGTCAAATGATTTTAATTCTTTTGGTAGATCATTGGGAATAATAAATGAAACGCCTCCTCCTTATTCTCCTTCATCTACTGGTGTAGCGGAAAGAAAAAATAGAATTTTGATTGAATGGACTAAAGTCATGCTTATTGAGTTACATGCACATTTAAATTGATGAGGTGAAGCTATTTTAACTGCTTGTTATGTGTTGAATCGTGTGCCTCATAAAAATTTAAAATTGATACCTTTTGAATTGTGGAAAGGTTAAAAGCCATGTTTGAGATATCTAAGAGTTTGGGTTGTCTAGCCTTTGTGAGGCTAATGGATCCCAAGATTACAAAATTGGGTAAGAAAGTTACTACTTGTGCTTTTCTTGGTTATGCTTCAAATAGTACAACCTATAGATTTTTTAATCTTAAAGATAATATCGTGATAGAATCGGGTGATGCTATTTTTCATGAGAATAAATTCTCTTTTGATTCTAAAAATAGTGGGGGTCAAAGGATTGAACAAAATATTTTGTCACTACCTAGTTCTTCTACTTCTACTTTTAAAAACAAAGAAATCGATTATTTGAAGTTAAGAAGAAGTAAAAGAGCAAGATTAGAAAAAGATTTTGGTCCTGATTTTTATGTGTTTAACGTTGGAGATGACCCTCTCACTTTGAAAGAAGCTTTATCTTCACATGATTCCATTTTTTGGAAAGAGGCCGTAAATGATGAAATGGAATCACTGATTTCTAATAAAATTTGGAAGTTAGTTGATTTACCACCGGGTTGTAAAATAATTGGTTGCAAATAGGTCTTACGAAAAAAGTTGAAACCGGATGGATCTATTGATAAATATAAGGCTAGACTAGTTGCAAAAGGATTTAAACAACTAGAAGGCCTAGAATTTTTTGATACTTTTTTACTGATAACAAGAATTACATCTATAAGTCTTTTAATTGCTATGCAACAATTTTTGATTTGCAAATTCATCAAATGAATGTAAAAATAACTTTTTTTTAAATGGAGACCTAAATGAGGAAATCTATATGAATTAAACTGAATATTTTGTTGAAGCAGAACAAAAAAGAAAAGTGTGTAAACATACTAATCTCTATATATCTTGAAACAGGCACCTAAGCAATGACATGAAAAGTTTGATTCCTGCATGATTGAAAATGGTTTTAAAACAAATGAGTGTGATATTTGCATATATCATAAATCAAAAGGAATATGCTAGCATAATCGGAAGTTTGAGATATGTGACTGATGGCACTAGGCCTGATATTGCATATGCAGTAGGAGTACTTGGCAGGTTTACAAGCAAGCCAGGTAATGAACATTGGCATACTATAACAAGAGTTATGAGATATTTAATTGGAATAAAATATTGTGGTTTGTTCTATAAAAAATATTCTGCTGTACTTGAAGGCTTTTCTGATGCAGATTGAAACACTTTATCAGGTGATTCATGTTCTACCATTGGTTATTTTTTTACTTTCGGTGGTGGTTCTATTTGTTGGAGATCATAAAAGTAAACTATAATTGCTAACTCTACCATGGAGGCTGAACTAATGCTTTAGCTTCAGCTAGTGAGGAAGAGAATTGGTTGAGAGACTTATTATTTCAAATACCTTATTTTAAAAAACCAATTTCTCCGATTTTAATTCATTGTGATAGCACTGCTGCAATTGGTAGAGTTCAAAACCGTTATTACAATGGTAAATTCAGACATATAAGGAGGAAACACATTAATGTAAGATCATATTTGACAAGTGGTACCAATAATGTTGATTATGTCAAATCTTGTGATAATCTTACAAATCCTCTTACTAAGGCCTTAACAAGAGAAAAGGTCTAGAGCACATCGTGAGGAATGGGATTGAAGACTATAAATCATTGAGTCATATATGAGGAAACCCAACTTTTATTTTGTCGTCCTACACTTTCGCTAAATCAATTTTGTTTCCCAACTTCTAAAAGACTTGAGATCTGAAAAATTTACTAGCCTAATTAAGTGATACTGGCACTAGGAAAATCGAAAAGTCACACAAAAGCAAAAACGACCCTACATAGAAATGTCGATATGGACAAAATAAGAGGAAAATGATGAATATGACCAAGGATATCCTGTAAAAGAGTCAAGTGAGATACTCCATAGTCACAAAAAGAACCTAATTAAGTGAGACTAGCATTCGGAAACCAAAAAGCCACAAAATGAAATGGTAAAAGGGATACAAAAGTTCCCCATTTTCTAACCCTAGAAAAATCAAGAAGACATAAAAATGGAAGGATATGTTGATTCTTCATGTGTTGATACTTTGTACCGTCTCTTAAACTGAGTAGGAATGACCTATATATGCTTGGAAGGCTCTGGTGTGATAAAACAGAAGCAGAAAAATGAGAAAAAAGAGTTGGTGAATAAAAATGTATTCTTGAATTTATAAGGGAAAAAGTGGTAGGGCTACTCTCTATTGGCATGCACATATATATTTAAGCTGACATGCCAAAGGATAGTTGCCTTATTACTGTCTCTGCTTAGTGTAATTATGATGCAATACATATTGTATCCGCCACTGGTAAGTCACTATGTTCTTCTCTAACAAGAAAAAACAGTGATAGGGATACTCTCTATTGGCATGCGATTATTTATTCATCACATATTTCAGATGAAATGCCAAAGGAGAGTTGCGCGGTTACTATTCCAGCATTCTAGTATAACTCTGATGCAAAAGTTCTTTACATAATCTATCCACCGTTGTTGAGTTAATATGTTCTTCTCTAAAACCTGAAACTAAATTTCCAGCAGGGTGGCACAATGTTGTGAACCAAGATAACTCTTTAAGGGCGTGTGATCAGTTAGAAGTGGTGAACGAGATTGGGCCGAGTAAAATGTTGAAGTGTTTTATTTAGGATTCAGGCCCAATTAGCATTTCGTTAAAAGGAAGAGTTTGAAAGAAGGGTTTATGCATATTGAATAAAAATTTCCGTCCTCTTGTTCTTCTAGAGTCTAAGCTTTTCATCCCCATTCTTATCTTAGTTACTTGTTATTTTCATAATTCTATTGTAATTCAGTAGTTTGGGTATTGCTATTACGATTCTAAAATTGTAATGGCTATTCAGTTCTCTTATCAATATAGTGAGCAATTCGGGTTTGTTACATTGGTGCTTTCATCGATCATACTCCAACAACGGCAATGTTTATACATAGATTCAGTGGCGACGGCAACCCAAAGAGTTGGATTTTTTTAGCTAAGTTGTACTTCACATACCTTGGCTTCGATGCGAATTACTGGCTTCCGCTTCCTTCATTCTACCTTGAGGCTGAAGCTCTGGCCTGGTTCAATAGCTTATTTTTCAACAAACTATATTTGGATTGGATTCATTTTAAGGATAAATTTGCTCAGCGTTTTCTCTAACAAACCAACAGCGTTGTGCTGGGGTGTCTAGCTAATTCCCCACAGGTTCATTTTGACAGTGTTAATTTTGTCCTATAGTTTCACAATCAGTTGTGGTGTCTCCCCTTCCTGCTCCCGGTCGTGTTCCAAACTCCACTACATCTATACTAGCTTACAACACAGGAAGCTGACAGGCAGACCATGTGTTCGATGAATTGCCAGTGCAGTATAAATATGTAGAGTATGTGGCATTGATTACTAAAAACAATGTTGAGGTTGAACCTCTCGAAGACATAGATACCCCACAAATTGGGAATGCCAACTTAGTAGAAGCAAATTTGGTACATGAACCTTCTTCCATTACCGAAGATTAGATGTTCGATAAATTTCTCACACAACAGTCTGTTCCAACATTCATGATTTGAAACCTGTTGTCCAGGAGATTGAAAACTTTGTACCTCTTACGGTGCTGCATGATACGGACGGTTCTAATAATGAGGAGGAGGAAAATTCACACGATAATGTCGCTTTGTTAAAAAGTCCCCACCACGGAATACATCTGGTTTGCTGGTTTCTTTTACTTGCTAAGGAACTGTGATTTCGAATGCAAGCGCCCGATTCACTAAAATCGATTACCCATTTATTGACACTTTATGGCTTCGCTCAGTTCCCTATTGACATAATTCCCTTAGTGTAACCATTCCCGCTACTGCAGTGGGTCATTATGTCTAGGATCCAACAGATTTCGAGTTCAGGTCTCTTACAAGTTATACAATGTACAATATGGAGGAATTGCTATTTTTGGGTTGTGCTGGCAAGAATTTCTTGATTGTGTATTCAACTCTATGAGTAGAGTGTGGGATCCTGGACAATCATGGTGTGTTAATTCCTACTTTTCCAATGAGTGCTCCATTATCTATAACTGCATTTTGTTCACATGTCCTTCAATTGCATATACACTAGTCAAATATTATTATGAAGTAAAACATGAGGTTTTGGCGGCCAACTGCAAGAACACTTCAATTTTGAATCTTCACTATATGATTGCACCTGCTACCATGTTACTGGAGTGGAAAATAGTAGTATTAAGGAGTGGATATAGAGTGAAGTTTCAGGTTGAGCACCCTTCTACAGGTTACGCACTTTATGGGGTCATTAATATGGTAGAGTGGGCTACACGCCATAGATTACATCATAGCTTAGGTACTGCATTAGTTTTCTTATACTCTTGAACAAGTGTTGTAGAGAATAGCAGAAGAAAAGTATAATTCGAGAACCTTCTACTAGCCCAATATCATTAATTAAGATCAGAAGATTCAACTAAAGAAAACGAAGCTAGAAGGGAGACATAATATTTTTGAACACTTCTTGAATGCTTTGAAATGTCTTTGTTCTTGGGTTATTTTTTGGGTTATTTACAAATTCCTAATGCCACCCCTATTTATAGCTGTGTAGGGATGATTCTAGATACTAAGAATCTAGACTATTCTAACCTCTTTTACAAATATCTCCCTCAAATATCTTAATTTCTAGACTATCTAGATTTTACTTAACTACAAATATCTAATTCTCTAGAATATCTAGACTTTTCTTAGATACAACAAATACTAAAGATATCTTATAAAACTCTAGAAAATTCTACTAAATATCAAGAATTATTTGTGCCTCCAAAAAATCATCTTTATTTTTCACAAGTGTATGGCTGCAGGGCATGTTATAACTGGACTCCATTTGAGAATGTCAAAGAGTTTTACTGTAAATAAAAAAGAACATGGTTGTAATTGGTTTATATAAAATATATATTTGATATAAACAGACTTGATATAGATCTTCTAACACTAGTCATCGATACTTGAAGGTGAATACTTCAATTGATACTAAAGGAATTGATACTAAGGAATAATGGAGTGAGAAGGGCATGGCAGATCCTGCTAGCCATATGTGTCTGTTGTTGTAAGAAAATATGAAAATGCTCCCTTATGTTGCTTCTCATAGTACTTCTATAAGTTTTGGTGATGTTTGTAGGTGCATTGATCTTTTGGACATATCTCACAGTATTAAACATCTTTGTCATGTTATTCTGTAGCTAAGCAAGAATAATGCAACCATGACTAGTCTACTCCAAGCTGCCAACCAAAATAGGATATTGATTGTAAAGGTTTTTGCCTGCTGTAGCCAAGTTTATAATAATCCAAGTTGCCAGATGACGTTTCTTGACTTGAATCTTGAGGACAAGGTTCTTTTTGGGGGCAGGTGTATTGTTGTGAACCAAGTTAACTCTGTAAGGGTGTATGAGTTAGAAGTGGTGAACGAGATTGAGCCGAGTAAAATATTGAAGCATTTTATTTGGAATCCAGACCCAATTAGCATTTGCTTAAAAGGGAGAAAGAGTTTGAAAGAAGGATTTATGCATATTGAATAAAAATGTTCGTTCTCTTCTTCTTCTAGAGTCTAAGCTTCTTATCTCCATTTTTATCCCATTTGTCGCGCCTCGAGGTAACACGGGACCTAGGATCACAAGTGACCCCAAGCTAACCCTGAATCTTGCATATATCAAGCATACTGAAAATAACAAGGTAAAACATGTACTATGCAGAAGCTAACAATAGTGGATATCTGAAATAGGGAAAAACCCAACTAGTCTGAATATATATATATATAAAATAATAGAAGTTTAGTGATAACTGAAACAACCACTTAACAACTCAAGTTGAATCTACTACTATGTCTGAAAAGCCTCTACTGAATTAAGTTGCTGGGACATGCCCCCAGCTAACTCTAAGAAACCTTAAAACTACAAACAAAGACTAAAATAGAAAGAATGTCTATTGTCCTTGAAGTATGAGGACTCACCATTGAAGCTGCTAATGTCGAATCGAGAATCAATCTAAGCATGATCTGGATCCTGAGTACCTAAACCTACATCATGAAATGATGTAGCGCAAAATATGCGTCAGTACTTTGAATGTACTAAGCATGCAGGACATAGATATGCTAAGCTGAACAAAGTATATAAGTTGAACAATGCATAACTGAGCAATGATATAATCTGAACAAGGATATAGATATGCACTGATGTATAACTGAAAAATAAACTGCATGCAATGATCAAGTACTAATCATGAAGATAACATGTTGAACTGTATACTGATATAAATGCTGAAAACTTGATCAATGCACTAAGAGTCTGACTATGAGAGCTACTATTAACCGACATAAACCACGTGAGCTAAACATGGAGTCCGATGTATACGCCCCATTGAGAGGACCCAATATACCTTGACAAGGGTAAAGAGGCAGGACTGTGGCGTGATTACTTAAACTGATGCCCAACAGAGGGGACTTATAAACCTACGCGGGCACGTAGTTCTATGATATTGAGGGTACGCTGATCTCTAGTCCAACTCAGTGCTAAGTCTACTCCCATCTGAATATTCATGAAGCTAAAATGCACTAAATACTGATTAAATCAAAATACTGTCATGCTAACTAAGAATGCAACATTTATATACTGAGAACATGGCATTCGAAATCTGAAGCATGAATTTCTGTCTGACTGGCCTAGCAAGTATAATTTTATGAACTAGGATAAATTTACACAAGCTAGGGTTCCCAGTTCTATGCATGGAATTATACTAAATTTTCAAGAAGCAAGTTATTCAGATTAAAGGAACCATAATCACAATAAATCTTAAAAATCTAGAAACCTTAGGTTTGAACAGTTTATGAAATCTGAAGAACTAACTAAATTCGAGCGACCTAATGGTTGAAAGGAACCCACTAGTGAAATTCCACATGCCTGGTGACTAAATCTATAGAGAAATCCTTTGGATTTCGAGGATGAACTTTGAAGAAAACTGTTGCTTGTTCTTGAAAGAAACTGGCTCCTTTTTTCTCTTTTTTTCATTCTTACTTTGATGAGTTTTTGGTGAATGAGGGTCCTAGGTATGTCTGACTTGATTATTAGGATTAGACTAAGTAAAACGACGTAGTTTAGACATCAAACGATGTAGTTTAAGTGCCTAAAACATAGGGGAAAAGACAAAAACAACCCTGATTTAAAGCTGACGAAGTGCCACTCACGAGGGGACTGACGGGCCGTCGTTACCATCAATTGGGTCGTGTTTTTCTGCTCTACTCGATAGGGATTCACTAAAATGAGCATAACTTCTTACTTCAAGCTTGGATTTTAGCAAACTAGGTGGCTTTAGAAAGAGGATTCAATTATCTTTAATTTGATAGGTCATGGGCCACCTAATTCATGTTGTCCTAAAAGATATGACAGTTTGAAGTGGACCCAAAAGCCATTTTTCTCTACATAGTGGCTGACCCTCACCTACAGTCAGACCTACGGTCCGTAGGTACAACCACCGACCGTACTGTTCGGTTGTGGGTGGGATCAGAGACCCCTATGTCTTGAACCCAACGATGGGACCCATACTTACGATCTGTGGTTTGACACATGGTCCGTCGGTGGCTTCTGTTGGTCCTGACACCACATCCTGGAAAACTGCATTTTTTTTCATCTTCTTGAATCTGAGGTGTTACAATATCTCTCCCTTGGGAACATTCATCTTCGAATTAAGTCTAAACAAGCTTAGTACGAAGGGAAGGGCTATAATCCCCATTACTGGGTACTAGAAACTGATATCTAACTGAACTAGTTCCATTAACATGCAAATGTGCTGAAATGCAAGGATAAATGAGGGAACAAGATACTAAGACTGAATTACACAAGAGTAGCTGAGAGACTGGAGAGGAACTATTACCTCACAATGAAACGGAATCAGAATCGGAAGGAAAAAGCTGAGGATACTTGGCCATCATGGGTGCTTCTGCTTCCCATGTAGCTCCCTCTACGGACGGACTCCTCCACAAAACGTATACTGAAGCGACTTCCTTATTTCTCAACCTACGAACCTGACGGTCGAGAATTTCAACTGGCACCTCTTCATAAGTGAGACTATCCTTCACATCCACTCTCTAATGGTACTATTGAGGCCAGATCACCCACACACTTCTTCAACAAGGAAATGTGAAAGACTGGATGAACCGCTACTAGTTCTGCTGGAAACTCTAAATCATAAGCCACATTAACAACCCTTTTCATGATTCTGTAAGGACCTACGTATCTAGGTCTGAGCTTCCCTCTCTTGCAAAATTTCATCACCCCTTTCATAGGTGACACCTTCAGGAAAACCCAATCATCGATTTTGAACTCTAAGTCCCTTCTCCTCACATCTGCATAAGACTTATGACGACTCTGAGCTGCCTTTAGTCTATCTCTGATGAGCTGAACTTTCTCCATAACCTCATGAACCGAATATGGCCCAATCAAGGCTGCTTCACTTACTTCAAACTAACAAATCGGGGACCTGCATCTGCGCCCATATAGTGCCTCATACGGGGCCATCTAAATACTGGAATGGAAGCTATTATTATTGGAGAACTCAATGAGAGGAAGCTGATCATCCCAACTACCCTTCAAATCGATCACGGAAGCTTTCAACATGTCCTCTAAGGTCTGAATAGTACGTTCTGCCTGACCATCCGTATGTGGATGAAATGTTGTACTGCGATTTACCTGAGTACCAAGATCTTTCTGAAACCATTTACAAAAATGAGATGTAAACTGAGGACCTCTATCTGAGATAATAGACAAGGGAACCCCATGCAACCTAACTATCTCATTGATGTAAAGTTTGGCGTAGTCCTCCGCTGAATCTCTAGTCTTGACAGCCAAGAAGTGAGCGGACTTCGTGACTCTGTCCACTATCACCCAAATGGAGTCATGTTGTCTGCGAGTGTGAGGTAAACACGTAATGAAGCCCATATTTATTACTTCCCACTTCCATGTTGGAATGTTAATCTCTTGAGTCATACCTCCTGGTTTCTGATGTTCTACCTTAACCTGTTGACAGGTCGGACACTTAGGCCTAAACTCTGCTATGTCCCTCTTCATGCTGTTCCACCAAAAGACTTCCCGTAGATCATGGTACATCTTAGTGGAACATGGATGAATGGAGTACCTTAGTTATGAGCTTCTATAAGGATCTGCTGCCTCAACTCACCCACATTAGGAACACATAAGCGACCCTGGTAACGAAGCACACCATATCCCCCTTGGGAGAAAACCTCAACTTTCTGCTGATGAACTGCACCTTTCAACTGAAGTAATATAGGATTATTGTCCTATTTTTCCTTAACCTCCGCTACCAATGAAGATTCTGACCCATTCTGAAATATCATACCACCATATGATGTGTCCATAAGACAAACTCCTAAGTGAGCAAGTGGGTGAACATCTTTGGCTGACTCTTTCTTTCCTTCCTCATAATGTGCTACACTACGCATAGATAGTCTGCTGAGAGCGTCGGCCACTACATTGTCCATACCCGGATGGTAAAGCACATTCATGTCATAGTGTTTGAGGAATTCAAGCCATCTCCACTGACGAAGATTCAATTCTTTCTAGAGGAATACATACTGGAGGCTCCTATGATCTATGAACACATCAACATGAACACCATACAAATAGTGTCTCCAAATCTTTAGGGTAAATACTACGACTGCAAGTTCGAGGTCACGAGTCAGGTAATTCTTCTCGTGGACTTTAAACATTTTAGAAGCATAAGCTATGACCTTACCTCGATACATAAACACACAACATAGGCCGACCCTAAAGAAATCAAAATAAATCACATAACCGTCTGAACTATCTGGTAGAGTCAAGATAGGAGTTGTAGTAAACTTAGTCTTCAGTTCTGTGAAGCTTTTCTCACACTCATCTGACCACTGAAATTTGACCTTCTTGTGAGTCAACTTGGTCAATGGGGAAGCTATGGATGAAAATCCTTCAACAAATCTCCTGTAATAACCGGCATACCCCAAGAAACTTCTGATATCTGTTGGAGAGGTAGGTCTAGGCCAGTGTTGTACTACCTCAATTTTTTGAGAATCCACTCGGATCCGGTCACGCCCTGAGCCTACACCCTTGACGTGGCCGGCACTCGAGAACTATTGCTGGCCCAAGAGAACCCTTTACCTAGCTCAACTCTCAGCGGAAGACTTACTTAACAATAAGAGAACTTTAAAAGATAAACTTTACTCAACTTTCTCAAAAGATAAACTCAGAATGTTTTAGAAATAAACATTCAAAAGCCAAAGAGGCAACTCAAGTCTCAACATAAACAACTAAAAATGAAAAGACTCATGAACTATGTCTATCTATCTATGAAGCCTCTAATACTATGAGGGATGTCGGGACAAGACCCCCGATCATCCTAACAAACTGAAATACTGGAAAAATTAAAGAAGGGATCCTCCGGAAGCAAGGAGGCTCACCAAACAAATCTGGAACTCGACTGGATCAACGAAACACTGGTTTATGATCCTGGTTACCTGTATCTTTATCATAAAAGATGCAGGAAAAATGGCGTCAGTACATAGAATGTACGAGTATGCGAGGGGAAATCTAAAACATGACATAAGCTTGAACTGGAACTGAAGAAACAACTTACCTCGTCTCAATTCAACTCAACTCATTTCAATAAACAGCGGTGATAAAGATGCAATATAAAGAAAAGCTTTTAAAACAGTAGATAACAACTCAATGTATTGAAAAATACAATATAACTCAGTTTGTATGTAAAAATACAAAATAACTCTGTTTGGGAGATTCTCTAACTGACAACCATCACTACGAGCTAGGTGATGATACAACGTCTAGCCCACGCTGCCAAAACTGTCATATACCTTGCCGGGATATGAAACTCCTCAACTATGTGGATCCACTAGTCTATGCTAAAAAGAAATAAGGAATCATCTAAAAAGTATGACCCTTTCTACCCACGTTGGCTACATGGTTTATGGGGGCTGTGAGTTATCTGAACTCTCCCCCATATCGGTGCTCAATACTACTCTCAAAATATACTTAGCTCATATGTTTTAAACAAAACATTTCCTCTTCCTCAACTTTGAGATTATTACTCAAAATATTTCTCTAAAAAGAGATGGTACTCAAAAACTGGTCATGAACTCTTTTGGATATCGGTGTTTCCTCTCATCTTAAATATAAAAACATTTGATCTTGGGAATATTTAGTTCCCATATATCATTTTAAATAAAATGAACTCAACTCTACTCTTCCTCAAACTCAAATTCTCAAGTCTTAAAACAAGTTTAAAAAGGTTTATAAAAGACTTCTCAAAAGACTCGAAAGTACTCTCAAGACTTGACTCTTAACTCTACCTTGAATTTGAATTATGAATTATGAATTCAAGATTATGATTCATGATTATGAATGATTTCTAGATGTTTAGAAGTAGTTTAGATAGCTAGGATTAAGAGAGGAATGAAAGCTCGACTCAAAGGAACAAGTACGGATCGAAGGACGGAAGGAAAAATGGGCTGACGCTGCTGGCGCATCCCTGGCGCGCCGCGCCAGCCCTTTAGTGAGTGCGTCTGGTTTCTGACACACTGCAGGCGAGCCACCCCAGCCCTCTTGGCGCATCTGGTGCGCGCCGCCCTAGCTCCTCCCCAGAACAATCCAACGGATTTTTCTTCTCATTTTTTGACCCTTTTTCATCTAGAATTGATTTCTTTTCTCAAATTCTCCTTAGATTGAATTACCCAATATAAGTACACGAGAATTTACTCAAAAATAACTCTTAAACTCAATATGATTATCTCAAGAACTCATCAAACCCATCCTAATTCAAGAACGAAAGCAATACTCCAAGAACACACATCAAGAACATAAATCTTTCAATCTTTATGGACCAATTCGAATATGTAAATCATGATTGGCGTGTGGGTGAATGAAACCAAGACTATGAGAACTCACATACCTCTTAGGGATCAAACCTTTGGCAAAATTCTGCAACAAACTTCAAGGAACTTGACGAACGCCTTGAAATTTCCTCTTTTCTCCTTTTTTCTCTTCTTCAACTCTCTTCTAAAATCCTAAGCATAATTAGGATTGTGAAAACTGAATCCAATCAGTTTAGACCCCTAAAACCTTACTAAAAACTAATTAATCTGACTGGGTAAGGAAAATACCAAAAATACCCCTCACATTTTTGGGTAACTTTCCTTAAATGGAAAGGCTAACTTTAAACAGGCATATCTCCCTCATACAAGCTCAAAATTTGGCAAACTCGGTGGCGTTGGAAAGAGGATTCCAAGACCTTTCATTTGATATCTTATGGGCCACCTAACACATCATGTATTGAGAGTTATGGTCATTTGAAGTTGACCCCAAATTCATAACTTAAGCATAACTTGGAAATATTCAGATTTGACTCTTTCCAAATTAGTTCTTTCTATTTCTAGCTCTTTCTAAGGTGGGATGTTACAGATCCCTTCGCTGGATACCACATGACCAAGGAAAGCGACAGACTGTAATAAGAATTCACATTCGCTAAACTTAGCGAATAGCTGGCGATCTTTGAGAGTTTGCAGAACAACTCTCAGATGAGTCTCATGCTCTTACTCACTTCGAAAATAAATGAGGATATCATCAATAAAGATGATGACAAACAAGTCCAAATACTGTTTGAACACCGTGTTAATTAAGTCTATGAAAGTTGCAGGAGCATTTTTTAGTCCAAAAGACATAACTACAAATCCTAGTGACCATACCGAGTCCTGAAAGTTGTCTTTGGGATGTCATTATCCTGACTCTGAGCTGATGATAGTTGGATCTGAGGTCTATCTTAGAAAAACAACTAGACCCTGAAGTTTGGTGAACAAGTCATCAATCCTGGGGATGGAATACTTATTCTTGATTGTAACTTTGTTCAACTGACGATAGTCAATGCACATTCTGAGAGAACCATCTTTCTTTTTCACAGAGAACACTGGAGAATTCCATAGAGAGATACTAGGTCGGATGAAGCCCTTATCTAGAAGGTCTTTCAACTTCTCTTTCAATTTCTTAAGCTCAGCTGGAGCCATTCTGTAAGGAGGAATCATAATAGGCTGGGTATCTGGAAAGAGATCTGTTCTGAAGTGGATTTTCCTTTCGGGAGGAACTCTGGGAAGATCTTCTGGGAACACTTCTGGAAACTCATTTACTATTAAGACTGACACAAGAGTTGGGGTTTCGGAGTTTGAATCCTTAACCCGAACGAGATGATAGATATACCCTTTTGAAATCATCTTCCTAGCCTTAATGTAGGAGATAAATCGACCTATAGGAACTGAGCTACTACCCTTCCACTCTTAGACTGGCTCATTTGGAAACTGAAATTGAATGATCCTAGTTCTACAATCAACTGCGGCATAACAGGAGTGTAGCCAATCCATGCCTAGAATGATATCAAAATCTACCATTTCTAACTCTACAAGGTCTGGTATGGTTACTTTCTAAGAAAGTGTGACAGGGCAATTTTTGTATACCTGTCTAACTATAACTGGGTCACCAACTGGAATAGAGAGTGAGAACAGTTCTGAGAGAGTTTCTGGACTTACACCAAAATTTACTGCTATATAGGGAGTTACAAAAGACAGAGTATCCCTGATATCTAACAATGCATAAACATCTAACTTAAAGACTCGTTACATACCAGTGACCCCATCAGGAGAATCTTCCTTGTCCTGGCCAGCCTGGAGAGCATACAACCTATTCTGACGCTGACCGCCACCTATACCAGATGAGGCACCCTGCTGAGTGGAGCGACCTGCTGGTGTTGTTGAAATAGTAAACTGAGCACTTTTGCCTCCTTGTCCTTGCCTAGCAAAAGGGCAATCCTTCAACCTATGACCAGACTGGCCGCATCAAAAACACCCCTCTCTGCCAGCAAGACACTCTCCCGGCTGATTCTTACCACACTTTGGCCAAGTTGCGAAAGTCCTGTTACCTGAAGTACTCCCATGAGACTTATGACCTAGAGCCTGATGCCCTACCTTTCTAATCCCATCAAACCCTGGGGGATAGAGCACTAGCTGATGAAGGTGCGGGGGTTGTAGACCTCTGCTGAAACTGTGAGCAATTTCCACCGCCCGACCTTTGCTGAGAATATTCATAATTCCCTGTTTTAGCCTTCTTGTTGTCCTTAGCCATTTCCCTAAGCTTATCTCACTCAACCTGCTGAGCATGAGTCATTAGGTTGATCTGGGTTCAGCTCGAGAGAGTCAATCCTAAACCTAATTCCACACATTTAGCTTGACATAGTGAATGAATTAAGGTGTGGGTTGCTCTTATTTTTCATGCTTGTTGATGTTCGAGAGAAATCACTTGATTCTGGGTCCCCTATAGCCTAGCCTACTCACTAATATCTAGCTATTTACTAATAGTTGCAATTACCCATATGTCTATATTGCCTATAATCGATCACATCCCAAGAATCCATCTCATTATTGTTAATTTTTATTGTTTGTGACTGCTATCTGTAGTTGATAATCAAAACCAAAACCCCTATTTAACATTCGTGTCACCCCTTAATTTTAATGATGTCCTTATTCGATAATTTTTAATCCTATGACTGATTTGACCGCGTTTATACTTCCCAATTGAATCTGAAACACGTACCGCTCTGTGTCGTATTCGACCCCAACTCATTTAGTTGGGTTTTATACTAATTTACGATCGTTGACACTTAGAATTGGATGAAGTGTCTTTGAAACGTTATTAATCAAAAATAGCGCCGCTGCCGCGGAGTAGTGTTATTTGAAATTCTTTTGGTGAAGTTGAATTGTGTTCTTCTTAGTCATAGCTGAATCTACTTACTTTTAGTTTTGGTTTTTGTGTTGCTTGTTAAAACAAAGGAAATGAATGTTAATGGTAGCAATGGTAGCCAAGTGGGCCACCAAGATGACATCAGGAATCTTAATGATGTCAACGACCCGAATGTCAATGACCCAAATCTAGTGGGTGTAGTTGGTGCCATTCGCTTGCCTCCAGCTGAAGGAAACATTGTTTTCCACATTACAAGCACCATGTTGCAGGTCTTGCAATTGAAAGGTTTGTTTAGTGGGTTGGCTCATGAGGATCCCCATGAGCATATAAGGAATTTTGTTGATGTATGCAGACCGTTCTTCTTTAAAAACATATCTCAAGAATAGGTACGACTGAGGTTGTTCCCATTTACTCTAATTGGAGAAGCATGCAAGTGGTTGGCTGAGTTGCCAAGAGATTCTATCACTTCGTGGGAAGAGTTTATTACCGCATTTCAAGTGGGATTTTTCCCTCTTTCAAAGATGATGACTCTTCGGGATAGTATTCAAAGCTTCAAGCGTTTAGAGGGTGAGCCAATCCATGAGACTTGGCTAAGGTTCAAGAAGATGGTGCTGCAATGCCCAACTCATGGATTGCCCGATAATGTACTGCTGCAATACTTCTACAGAAGCCTCGATTCAGTGAACAAGGGGGTGGCTGACCAACTTTCTCTGGGAGGTTTAATGTAGCAGCCTTATATGATTGCAGCCCAACTTCTTGATGGCATGACCAAAATTAATCGGGCATGGTACACCCGTGAAGATCAAGTCTCTCCTCTTACTTACAAATTAACAAAGGAACAAATGGAAAAAGATCAAGAGAGAGACCAAAACATTGCAAAGATAATGACCCAGCTGGACATCTTGGCCAAGGACGTCATGGGTACTGGTACAAGGAGTGTTAATGTTGTCGGTGTTGGTGGTGTAAACCCCGAAGAGGCCAAACTTAAAGCACTGTACAACGAGGAATTGAACTTTCTAGCCAACCAAGGAGGAGGTTATCGTGCTAACTACCCAAGGCCGGGTGGTAACCAAGGTTGGAACAGAGATGAGGGTTGGAGAGACCGTGATAGGGAGTGGCGTGATCGTAACGCCACCTGGAAGGAAAGAGAAGGGGAGAAGGATAGGTACGTTCCTCCCCACGAGCGTCAAAAGCCCAAAGATTCTGAGGGCGGCCGGACTGAGGTTATACTCTCACGTATTCTCAACAAGGTTGAAGGGTCCGATAAAGTGTTGAAAGAAATGAAGGAAGATGTGTCGACTTTCAACTATACGGTGACCTCTTATTCCGTCTCTATCAAGCAGTTGGAGACCCAAATGGGTCAAATTTCTTCGCATCTAAACCCGAGACAACAAGGGGCTTGCCTAGTGATTCTATGGAAAACCCTAAGAATGAAGTTTGAATAGGTACTTGCGTCGTGCCACGATGTTAACTAAGGCGCTTCTTGGGAGGAAACCCAAGTTTTTAATGCTTTGTGTTTTGTTTTTGGAATAATGGGTGTTGATTGTGCAGGTTGAAGTGTGGAATATGTTTGAAAAATGTAGGTTGGCGAGCCAAGAGACCAGTCGATGACTCACCGAAGAGGTCGGTGAGCCCGACTTGGACCGCTGTTGGACTCTCAAAAATAGCAAGAAGGAGTCTGTAAAACTCGGTGGGCCCATGGACAAGTCAGTGACTCACCGAACAGGTCGGTGAGCCTGATTTTGTCCGCCGTTTGGACCCCCAAATTAACTGGAGGTCCTGTAAAACTCAGCGAGGTAAGTCACCACTTGGCGTGTCACCGAGTGGTTCGGCGAGGACGACTAATATCGCAAAAATGGCCACAAACTGAAAGGTTTCAAAATGCCAAAGGTTTAAAATTTTGAACTCTTTCACATTCCCTCACTTTTATTCTCGTATAATCACCCCGTACACTAGATTTTCAATATTTTTCCTAGTTTTACCGCTTTTTCTCTTTGATCTCGTTCTCGGAGTTGGAATACATTGTCACCTAGCTTTACAAATTCGTATTTCGGCTTAAAGGTTGGTTTTGCAAACCCCAAACTCTTAAATTACGGTTGAATTCGAATGCATTTGTTTAAATCTTGATTGATGTGTGAGCGAGGCCAGGGAGCCACTGGTGAGGTGACGGCCTTAAAGGCCACAATTACTGAGTTGAGAAAGGACGTGGACCAGCTAAAGTCCATGAAGATGTCGATGATTTTTGGGACCGTGGAGATCCCTGATGACATGGGCACAAATGATCCGGTTTGTTCTGATATGCCTCCACCTACCACCGGAGATGTTATTAGAGCCGATGATGTAGTTTTCGAGTCTGATGCTGAGACTAATGAGGAGCAGCTCCGTGTTCAGGAGGAGACCACTTACGAGGGCCTGACTGAGGTTGAGGAGGCCATGGTGGATTCAGCTGTGCAGACTTTTTTGAGGGACACGTCCATGGTAGGCTCTAGTGGAGCGAATGTTGATGTTGCACCGGTCACTGATGCCCATGATCAGAGTGTGACCCCGGGCACTGATTCCCCAATAGATGGAGTGACTGTGTAGACAAGATTCTTCTTTACCTCTCTCTCTGTCGTTTTTATTGATTTGTGATTATTTTTGTTACATTTGAGGACAACTGTTTTTTATTTGTGGTGGGGTGAGGTATTTATATACCTACCTCTTGTGTATATATTGGGTTTTGTGTTTTAAACTGTGTTTTGATCTTATCTTGTGGATGTTTGAGCTTATGGCTCCTTGTTATGAATGAAAATGGTTTTTTGACCCATCTGAAAATTTTTGCCACCTCTTGTTGTGTGTGAATGTGGCTGTTCTTGTGTAAATTTGAGTATCGGTTATGATCAATACCGATGACTTGAATAGTGCTCTTAATCGAACAAAAATGAATGTGCGGCTACGATGAAGCCAAATGAAGTTGCATAGACAATATGTGGACTTTTTGCATCTCGTTGTGACTAGCCGGTTATCGAATGGATTCTCTTGTGATGAACATTGCACACTAGCTCGAATGCGTCTCGTTTGATATTGGTGCCAATGCCTTGTGTGATGACACTTGGAATTTGTCCCGTTGGTCCGGTTGACTAAGTGATGCAAGCTCTTGAAATGATCTTAGGCAACGATTTTGAGGAGTGAAACAATTTGACAATATACCTCTTTTGTGGCCAACCTTGTGAGATGTGTGAACCTTGCTTGAACCCCATTTGAGCCTTATCCTTTTCTTGGAAGAAACTTGATGCAATTATGACCCCTCTTTATCCATTCACCCATAATCCTCATGAAGTGTGGTTTGATTGAATAGCCAACTTAGGCCAAAATCTTAAGTTGGGGTGGTGGTGAAAAGAGAAGGTAAATCAAGAAGTGTAAGAAAATCCCCCTACTAGCAATGGTCTTGAAAAACATGGAACCCCTCCATATAAAAAAAAGAGAAAGAAAAGAAGAAAATAAAAGAAAAAGAATGAAAAAAGTTGTGAAAGTTGCAAAAGAAATGGGGCGTCCGGTATTCCATTAGAAGTTGAATAATGGGGTGAATTTTGAGCATGATTCAAATGTTGAAGAAAGGGAAGAAAGTGATGTGCGGACCACATTTCATGAGGGTAGCAGCCACTGAGCCTAAATGACCATACGTTTACACTCAACCCCATTACAGGCCTTGAAAAGACCTTTGAGATCTTGAGTGAGCTGAAATGAGTGTTGATTGGAAAATAAGGGCAAACCTATGGGTGAAGTTATGCATGTGTTCATCGTTGTGAGTGTGAGAGTTGTATGTGATTCCGGAGCTACAAATTGTTGAGAAATTGTGTGTGAATATGGAATCATGTTTGTTGTGAGGGCATTTGAGTACCTTTGTTGAGCTTGAACTTGAATTTGAAGCAAGTATTGTGAACTTGAGTATCTTTGATAATGGTGAGTCACAACTTGAATCTTTGCACAATTGATCCTTGCATGAGTAAGTTGAGTCTTGTTGTGTGCATTCATGATTGAGTCTTATGTAGCACTGTTCGAGACATCCTATTTGAACTATTGAACTTGAGTTTTACTTGAGGACAAGCAAAAGTTTAAGTTGGGGGTTTGATGAGTTCGAATTTTGGACTCATTTAGAGCTTTGTTTATATTGATTTAGTGTCCTCAAATGCTTATTTTGTGCAATAAACGATGTTAAATACTTGATTTTTAGGAAAATGGATTGAGGAACAAAGCAAGGACACTAATAGGCAAAAAAGAACAAAACAGGCTGAAGAAATGAAGATGGGCGAGCCTGAGGATCGCCAAGAGCATTCGTCGTGTCGCCGAGTGGCTCCTCTGACCGTCTAAAGTTCCAGTGTGCCAAGCTCTAAAGGAAAGAACCAAGTAGGCGAGGAAAAGGGGCTGTCGGCGGATCGCCGAGTGATTCCGCGAAACCAAGATAGATCGTCCAAAGTTACAGGCCTTGAGGATGCTGAGTGCCAAGGCGAAAGGGCGATGGAAGAGACCAAAGGGCGGCTCGCTGAGTGGTTCGGCGAGTCCGACTTACTTCACCGAATGAGCTTTCGTAGCTTATTTTCTGCGACTATAAATACGTTTTTGAACATTTAGTTTAGTATCTATCTATCTATCTATCTATCTATGAATCAATCAATAAAAAAACTTCTGAACTTAGAAAATAATTGGGAGACAATTTTCTCTAGTGTTCTTTCTTTGTTATGAAGGATTGAAGAAATTCACTTTTGAGAAATTGGAAGTGGGTCTTTGATATTCATCAAATTGAAGCATTGTAAAGACAAAATCATTCTTACCCAGTTGATGGATAATCAATTTGGTAACTGTTTTTACCTTTTTATAATGTCTAGCTAAAACCCCAAATTCTTGCGGTGTGATTATGTGATTATTGGTTGATTTAGCTCATGGGTATTGCTAATTGTTAGTTTAAATGTTATTTAAAAGTGAGTTTAATCATTAACTGTGGTTTATTTTAAGAATTGTAGTTGCAAACGCAGTTCTATGTTTGTGTTCTTGGCTTGCTCGAGAGAGAGGTTTTAGAACTATAGTTTTTGATTAATGGTTTGTGGGTATTGGGTTGATTTGGGTTTAGCTCGAGAGAGTGAATGGATTAAGGTGTGCGCTGCTCTTATTTTGCATGCTTGTTGATGTTCGAGAGAAATCACTTGATTCTGGGTCCCCTATAGCCTAGCCTACTCACTAATATCTAGCTATTTACTAATAGTTGCAATTACCCATATGTCTAAATTGCCTATAATCGATCACATCCCAAGAATACGTCTCATTATTGTTAATTCTTATTGTTTGTGACTGTTATCTGTAGTTGATAATCAAAACCAAAACCCCCATTTGACATTCATGTCACCCCTTAATTTGAATGATGTCCTTATTCGATAATTTTTATTCCTATGACTGATTTGACCGCGTTTATACTTCCCAATTGAATCTGAAACACGTACAGCTCCCTATGGGATTCGACCCCAACTCATTTAGTTGGGTTTTATACTGATTTACGATCGTTGACACTTAGAATTGGATGAAGTGTCTTTGAAACGTTATAAATGAGAGAACAACTACATTTTATCTTTTAGAACTATTTTTTATATATTAATTTTTATTTTATAAGTTATAACATAATAGGTGACGTTCTTGTTGTTGTCTATCATATTTGACTTCTTTATTGACTGTGTACATAAATCAAAGATAGTTATTTGACTGTCCATAGTTAACTCAGAGAGGTTTCCTTTTTTTTTAACCGGAAAAACTAAAAATTAAAATTAAAGAATATATTCTATCTGTGAAATCATATATATAATCACTTGTTCATCTTACACCCAACAAAGATATAGTTCATAAACTTGTAAACGATTTTTCAATTTATTCAACCAAGCATGATTTGTAAAAGGAAAAATAACAAAACCATATATAGGGGCGGTATAACAAAATAAAAAAAATTTGGTCAAAAGTTAATATATGGAAAGATGAAAGATAGAAATAATAATGTAATAACAATGGAATTCATAATATTATAACTAAGAATGTATAAGAGTGTGAATACCGTTTTCAATAATTAGTAATAACTAAGAGAAGTTATAATGTTATAACTAAAGAATTAATGTGCAGTAGCTAAATTTCTAATAAATTTTATAATTACGTAAATAAATAGGACTTTTAATTAATGTTACTATTTTTTATAGTTATTAGATTTTAATTTAGTGTAGGGACCAAATGTAAATGTTTATTCCATATTACTGAATATAAAAATTATTTTTCAAATGATAAAATTTAAAATGATTAATGTATATTCACATATTTTTACATTTGTTGTGAGTTTTTTTTTTTTTTAAAATAACTCGGAACATTTTAAAACAATATATTTTTGAAGTCAGAAGATCTTGTTAACTTGATAATACATTCGTGACATATATAATACTTTAATTTAAATACAAATACCTACCCAAATATAAATATATATTTGCATTAATGAGAATATTTATCTCATAAAAATTAGCTATTAAATAAATAATAAAAATTAAACTAATACAAACATCAACCGGTGTTATGACAAGTCATATGAACTTTTCTTCGTCTAAAATACTAAAATATTAAGAAATAGTAAATAAGTAAAACAAAAGGGCAATGTTTATATAGTAATAATTATTTTGAAGCAAACTTCCTGACAATCTAAATCACATAAGTAACATTGATAAATAAAATCATTCTTTTGTGTTGAGCATAAAAAAAAATCGTGAAAATTCTCTAAATTTTGGAAAAAGATATTCAGAAGCATATATCTACATCAGAAGAGAAACTGTTAATAAAAACAAATGAATTTTGACTACATCATGTTAACTTCATATATTGGAATATTACATACTGTTTTATATATTAAGCAAAAAAATAGTTATTATATCATTAACATTATTTTCCTCAAGTACTCGAGGTTATGAAATATACCCTCTTAGGATAGAACGATTTACTTCATCAGAATAGTGGTACCTCATATTCCGCTAAGATTCGAATTCTCTCAACGATAATAAATCACACAAAAATTTTAAAATGTAAGAAGAAGAAGAATAGAAGATTAAAAAAAATTATGGTTGAAAAATGAGAGGAACCCCCTCTATTTATAGTAACCAAATGGTAGTATGAAGAAGTGTATTTTGTGTCTTATCTGAAAAGTCATGACTTTTTTGAGAAGTCACAACCCTTTGGAAAAGTCACAACTTATTGAAAGAGTCACAACTATTTGGAAAGTCACAATTTATCAAAATATCACAACCCTTTGGAAAAAGTCACAACTTATCGAAAAAGTCACAACTCATCAAAAAATCACAACACTTTGGAAAAAGTCACAACTTATCGGAAAAGTCACAATTTATCAAAAAATGACAACCCTTTGGAAAAAGTCACAACTTATCGAAAAAGTCACAACTCATCGAAAAAGTCACAACCTAAGTTAGGGATAGGGATATTATAGTAATTTAACATTCAAGTTTGGAGTTCATGCTTTTAAGGTAATATATAGATAGATAGATATATAGATATAGATATATATATATATATATATAAAAAAAATAATAGGAGTTTAGTGATAACTGAAACAACCCCTTAACAACTCAAGCTGAATCTACTACTATGTCTGAGAAGCCTCTACTAAATTGAGTTGCTAGGACATACCCCCAGCTAACTTTACCAAAATTGAAAACTGAAAATAAAGACTAAAATAGAAAGCATGTCTATTGTGCTCGAAGTATGAGGAATCACCGCTAAAGTTGCTGAAGTCGAATTGAAAATTGATCTAAGCGTGATCTGGATGCTGAGTGCCTGAACCTACATCATGAAATGATGAAGCGTAAAATATGCATCAGTATATGCAATGTACTGAGCTTGCAGGATATAGATATTCTAAGCTGAACAAAGTATATAAGTTGAACAATGCATAACTGAGCAATGATATAATCTGAACAAGGATATAGATATGCATGAAGTATAACTGAAAAATAAACTTGATGCAATGATCAAGTACTAATCTGGCAAATAACATGCTGAACTATATACAAATGTAAATGCTGAAAACTTGGTCACTGCACTAAGAGTCTGACTATGGGAGCTACTATTAACCGACATAAACCACGTGAGCTAAACGTGGAGTCCAACGTATACGCCCCACCGAGAGGACCCAATATACCTTGCCAGGGGTATAGAGGCATGACTGTGGCGTGATCACTAAAACAGATGCCTAACAGAGGGGAATTATAAACCTACGCGGGCACGTAGTCCTGGAATTTGTGGGTAAGCTGAACCCTAGTCCAACTCGATGCTAAGTCTACTCTCATCTGAATATTCATGAAGCTTAAATGCACTAAATACTGATTATCTTAAAATACTGTCATGCTAACTGAGAATGCAACATTTATATACTGAGAACATGGCATTCGAAATCTGAACCCTAGATCAAAGGAACCATAATCACAATAAATGTTGAAAATCTAGAAACCCTAGGTTTGAACAGTTTATGAGATTCTGAAGAACTAACTGAATTCTAGGTACCTAATGGGTGAAAGGAACCCACTATTGAAATCCTACATACCTAGTGAGGAAATCGACGAAGAAATCTTTTGGATTTCGGGACTAAACTTTGAAGAATACTGCTGCTTGTTCTTGAAAGAGTCTGGCACCTCTTTCTCTTCTTTTGGTTCTAACTTGGATGATTTTTGGAGAATGAGGGTTCTAGATATGTCTGACGAGATTATTAGGCTTAGACTGAGTACAACGACGTAGTTTATGCTTCAAACTATATAGTTTAAGTGCCTAAAGCATAGGGGAAAAGACAAAAATGACCCTGACTAAAAGCTGAAGAAGTTCCACTCACGAGGGGACTGACGGGCCATCATTTGAACCACCGCCCATCAACTGGGTCGTCGTTTGAACCACCGCCCATCAACTGGGTCGTCGTTTGCTGCTCTGCTCGACAGGGCTTCACTAAAACGAGCATAACTTTTTACTCCGAGCTTGGATTTTAGAGAACTCGGTGGCGTTGGAAAGAGGATTCAATTGTCTTTAATTTGATAGGTTATGGGTCACCTAAGTCATTTTGTGCTAAAGATATGACCGTTTGAAGTTGACCAAAAAGCCATTTTTCTCTAAATAGCTGTTGACCCTCACCTATGGCCAGACCTACGGTCCGTAGGTCCAACCACGAATCGTACTGGTCGGTCGTGGGTGGGATCAGAGTCCCCTAAGTCTGGAATCCAATGACGAGACCTCACCTACGGTCCATGGTCGGACACACGGTCCGTTGGTGGCTTCTGTTAGTCCCGACACCAGATCATGGAAAGCTGCATTTTTTTTATCTTCTTGAATCCGAGGGGTTACATCTGTCGTTAGTTAATTGTTATTTTCATAACTCCATTGTAATTTAATAGTTTGGGTATTTCAATTACGATTCTAAAATTATAATCGCTATTTAGTTCTCTTAACAATATAGTGAGCAATTCGGGTTTGGTACACACAATGTTGTACTGTTTGCTACTATATATCTATTGACCACAACAAAGATTGCAAGAAGGCATATTTTGAATATTCCTAATCTACAATATATTCTTTTACTCCATGATATATCCAAACTGTAAAAGATTCGTATGGTATACTAATTTTCCAGTAAAGGTTCCTGGATGGTGTTATACTAATCCTTTTCTTTTTGCAACACTGATTGACAGAGCATTGTCCTGAAACAAATAAGAGGGGTGATTACTGCTAACCCATCAATGTTTTTGATGATGCATAGTCACTGCAGTACTATGCATTGTTTTGATGATTTGACAAACTTGCCGAGGAACGAGATGAGGGACCAAATGCACACCAGGCTGATCTATTGAACTATCTTTTAGAGGAATTTGATTTCATATGGGAATTGATGACGGACAAGTTAAGCACCAGAACGATTTGTACGAGTCAACTCTCACAGCTTTCCATAATTGTAAAGTTGTTGTCACTGTTGTAGAAATGCAGCACTGCAGAAAAGTTATTGTTGTTTCCCTCTCTTGTTAATATGTCAAAGTTTTCACTCATCATCCAAATGTATTCAACATACCAAGAGATGAAAATCCAAGTTCGGTGAAATCAAAATATTCATATTTTATCTACAAAGTGACCAAGGTACTCCAACAAGACATAGCTCCAACAACCGAAGAACTTGTTCCTTACAACTTATATCATTAAGTTTTAGGTTGTTGAGTCTTTGTATTTTGCTCTAACATTGTAAACCTAGTCTTCTTATGGAGATATTTTATTTTCTCTCTTATCTTGTAGAGTTGAGTTCTGGGCTAGAGTTAGTTGTGGTTGCAGTGTTGTGGGCTAAGGTTAGCCATGGTTGTAATTTTGTGGGGTAGAGTTAGCCTTGGTTGTCTTTACAATAGAGTTAATATAGAGAGTGCTTACAGTAGAGTTATTGTAAGAATGAGGGATTGAGAGTTTAATTCCTAGGTGACTCCATTTTCTTGAGAAATTACCTTTGTAATTTTGTTGCAAGCTGCTTCTCAAAATAAAAATCAGAATGAAGTTGCCTTACATGAGAAAGAGCAACTTCTACACGTTTGGTGGACATGTTCATTGGTATCCTCTGTTGTTCATCTTGTATTCCTAAGATACTTAGAAAAAAACTTTGAAGAACTTGGTAAGAAACAACAAAGTTTAAAGAGTATTTTCTAACTAGAAAATTAAAACTAGTAGAGAAAATAGAATCAGAAACAGATTAGAAACAATATAAAAATATTTTTCTCAAAGAAAGAAAATTGAGCCCACTGAATGCACAGTGTCCCCTTAAGGAAATTATTCCCCTCAAGTACCCGAGGTTAATGGAATATATCCTCCAAGGATATAATGATCTTACTCACCGGTGTATCGGTACCTAAAACCATGGTGTCAGCGAACTACTCAATGACAGTAAAGTACAGTTAGAATACTAGATTTAGTAGTAGCAGAAGAAGTCAAGAAAAATTCATTTCTAAAATGAGAGGAAATCCCTCAATTTATAGAAAACAAAGGTTAGTGTGAAAAGGTTCTTATTGTGCCTTACTGGAAAGGTCACAACCCTTTGGAAAAATTACAATCTTTCGGAAAGGTCACAACCTTTCATAAGAGTCACAACTTTTCATAAAAGTCACAACTTTTCAATAAAAGTCGCAACTTTTCATAAAAGTCGCAACTCTTCATAAAAGTCGCAACTTTTCATAAAAGTCACAACTTTTCATAAAAGTCGCAACTCTTCATTTTCCATTCACACCATTTTAAACCCAACAATCTCCCGCATGAATGGGGAATGACTCCAAGACAAAGAAACGGACAAGGATGTATACTTTACAAGCAAGAATTAATTGCATCAGGATAAGTAGGTTTCCCCTTAGACTTTTCGTAGTGAACATATGTCGGATATACTCGGTCAATCGGTAGATGCGATATCTTTGAACCGTCGAGCTTTGGTGTATACCTAGACAACCATATGTCACACAATTAACTCTTTACCGTTTATAGTTCTTACGGTTGTGTTCGTTTCAGCCATGAACACCTCCTAGTTTCATGAGTGTATAGAGAATAGGCTTTTGACAATAATTCTCTTTGAAGCGGCTTATACTTCACACTTACATAGATGATTTCTAACCGTGTTATAACGTAGATACACTATTTGGTCAAATCTACCAAACTTAGCAAATCATTAAAAACATTAAGCTTTATTAACTCATTAACAAGCCTTAATGTTGTATCCTTGTTCCTGAGCATTGTCTTCATCATGAGAATGGATTGAGTTGGTTGACAATGCCGAACCGTCAGTCACAACTTTGTTTTTCTCCTTGAAGCTAGCTCTTGGGATCTCCAGTCTGCTAGGTAGAGTTACCGCCATGATGACTTGTCCTAAGCCGTAAACCCACTCCCTTAGATGATCTTTCAACTTTCTCTCTAGTTAGGCCTTTTTGTAAGTGGATCCGACACATTATCCTTTGACTTTACATAGTCAACTGTGATAATT
>JAJONR010002106.1:0-60459 GCA_029582245.1 Solanum etuberosum
TTTATATGAACTCTTGGGAGTAGCTGTTTCTTTTATAGATCTGTTGACAGGGGCCTTGCCGGCCGAGGGCTTAATTTTAAGCCGAGATATACTTGTTTATTTTCTTGATTGCGTGTGGCTGCCATGCGCTAGTAGCAAATGGTGCAGCAGGGTCAGCTCAGGCGTGAGTTTTGGCATTAAGAGCCAGTTGCGCCCCTTGAGTTTGGGGCGTGACATTAAATAATTAACCCAATCATATTAATCTATAATATTTATTTCGATTAATATATTTATGAATTTAATATAATCTGAATCATTTTATAAATTTATATTTAATAAATTTTAAATGATTACACATGGTTTAAAGTTGAAGATTGTATGGATTTTTGGCTTTGAGTTGAGATATGACAATGCAAGGTGGGATAGTTTGGCACAGACTTATGATGGGTTTATCAGTGACATTTCTGAAAATTTGTTTTTGGTTTGAGTGACAAACAGTGATGTACGGGAGATTCAACATTTTTTGTTGGCTTGAATTATTCAAAATATTGGATTGATACTACCTTGTTGATGGAACTATGCAGACCATTATGATGAACATAGACATTTGGTGGCGAATAAAGGTTATAATCTTATCGTATATAGAATTGTCACAACCCAAAGTACACCCTAGATGTGACAGGGCGTATAAGACCCTGAGAGGCACTACACAAACCACTTGACATACATACAACACAATATAATATACAAAAGTAGAAAGTCGCATATCAATAGAAGAGTTTGACATAAAAGCGGAAGTCTACTCATAGTCTAGACAAGTCAATCTAATACATCAAAAGAATTATGGGGACGTAACTCATACACCATATAAAAGTCTCAAAATTAAATGAAATAAGCAATAAAAGTCTTCATAATTGCCCTAGAAGTGTGAGGACTCACCAATACCAAGTCAGATGACCATCGTACGTAGCAGTTGATTGGATTCAACGAAGTTCTCTTTTTTGGAATTCTGGTGAGATCCTGCCTTCCGAATTGTCATTAGTATCCATCTATCATTTAAAGTCTTTAACATTCCTTTCAAAGACTTGAGATGTATTTCAGGTTCTGGAAACATAATAGATGCTCTTTATGTTTATGCTACCAGGTTTTGGAAAATTATTTGTTGTTTTCTATTGTTTGTGGCCTAACTTCCCTTTAGGAGTCTCATATGTGTTTTTATTCAGCTTACACATTGGTGTTCTTGGGGTGTGTGCCATCATGACCTCGGTCTTTGGGTCGTGACAGGGCCGTTGTCCTGATAAACTCATTTATTTCTCATTCCAGTTATTAGAGGCTTTTATACAGACACTAGTTGTTCAATTTTTCATGGATTTCCGTGATTTCATTCATATATACATTAAGTACTTATCTCACTCAGTCATGTTTTAGATTTCACTTGCTTTATATAGAATGTTCAGCTTATCCCATAGTAGTATGTTAGTACCGGGGGTTGGCTTGGGGTCACAAGTAAATATAAGTATTGGTTATACCATAAGGTAAGGAACCCTAATATGAATTTCATCATAAACAAAGTTCAAATCGACTCTCAAATCATCAAAATATGATTTCTTAATTGCTGTCTGAAAATTTCCAAATTACATGCTCATCTGCATTTTTAAATGAAGAAATAAATGAGAAATAAGAAATTTAATGCAAAAGTTGGTTAACCTATAACATAAAAATCTAAGTTTTAAAAAAAATTAACGAAATCCAACCACAAATATACCTACAAACCAATGATATTTAATTTCACATCTTTGGGGTTCAAAATCTTAACTTTATAAATCAAAGCATGAAAGCATAATGGGTGCGATTAGAAAATGAATAAAATAAAGGTAGAATGATGTACCGAATATTCATACAAGAAAAACACATTGAAAATTGTCTTGATCGAAGTTTCCAAGCTCCCAACATGTCAAAAAAATAAATCCCCAAAATCTATCCTTTTATAAAATCACTAACATTATTCATGGCGACCTTTTTTTGCGTTAGCAACTAAAGATTTGATTTTGTGATACCTTCAGTGCCTACCCCTTTGTTTTTTTTCCACAAAAGATTGGTGTTCGCGACATTACATGCACCAGTATTTAATCAAAATGGTAAAAGGGCCATAATTTTTTCATACGAACATAAAAAATTCGATGATTCTTTTTACTATGGTTTAAAAATTATGATACGAATCTTACGGTCCGATCTAAACACCAATTGGATCATATGTTATTCAGGTGGTACCATTAAATCTCAAGGACACTTAAACATCAATCTTTGAACAAGCACCGAAAACTCATCTAAAATTTCCCAGACACAAACCAATAGTGTAATATGATCAAATAACAAGTTTCAGACCTTTTAGAATAATCACATCACCAATCTGAGGTTGTGTAGACTGAAAATTGACCTTGGTCAAACATAACTCCTTTAAACTCAAACTCAAGATCAATGTCACGCCCCGAGGCTACCCCCTACACGTAGCACGGGACCTAGGATCACGAGTGACCCCAAGCTAACCCTGAGTCTGTCATATAACAAGCATACTAAAAAATAACTAAGTAAATCATGTACTATGCGGAAGCTAAAAACAGTGGATATTTGAAATGGGGAAAACACAACTAGTCTGAATATATAAGATATAATAAGATCTTAGTGATGACTAATACAACACTTAACAACTCGAGCTGAATCTACTACTATATCTAAAAAGCCTCTAACTGAATTGAGTTGCTGGGACATGCCCCTAGCTAACTCTAACAAGACTAAAAACTGAAATAAAGACGCATATCTATTGTCCTCGAAGTATGAGGACTCACCACTGAAGTTGCTGAAGTCAAACTGATAATCGAACTAAGCGTGATTTGGATGCTGAGTGCCTGAACCTACATCATAAAATGATGTAGCGCAAAGTATGCGTCAGTACTTGGAATGAATTGAGCATGCAGGACATAGATATGCTATGCTGAACAAAGTATATAAGTTGAACAATGCATAAGTGAGCAATGATATAATTTGAACAAGGATATAGATATGTACATAATTATAACTGAAAGATAAATGGATGCAAGGACCAAGTACTAATCATGAAGATAACATGTTGACTGAATATTGTAGTAAATGCTAAAAACCTAGTCAATGCACTAAGAGTCTGACTGTGGGAGCTACGATTAACCGATATTAACCATATGAGCTAAATGTGGGGTTCGATGTATACGCCCCATCAAGAGGACCCAATATACCTTACCAGGGGTATAGAGGCATGATTGTGGCGTGATCACTAAAACTGATGTCCAACTGAGGGGACTTATGAACCTATTGGTAAGCACTCAACTACACCTTATCCAATACTAGGTGTAGGCGGTCGTAATCTAGTATAAAACGCAATGAAGAGTTGGGGTCGAACCCACAGGGAGTGGTACAAGTTCGAATTCAGTTACGAAGTTACAAATGTGATCTAATCGGTGGTAGGAATAGAAATTATCGAAAACATTTAGCTAAATCGAAAGGGGTGACAACAAATGTCAGAGGGGGAATTAGTTTATTAATTAGCAACTAAAACAAATACGAAAAGAGGGGAATCAACAATGTAGAGAGGAATTCTCGGGATGTGATCGATTATAGGCTAATTTCGATGTATGGATAATTGAAATTTACTAACGTTTGCTAGAACTCAGTGGGTAGGCTAGACTATAGATGCATCATCTTTCTCTCAAACAATTACTATGATTCAAGCGAGTTCTCTCGAACCTCGACAAGCTAAGCAATATAAACAGCCTACTCTCTCGAGCTAGATAGGTAGAATTGAGTTTAGGATTCACTCTCTCGAGCTGATCCGACATCAACCCAATAACTACAATCAATAATTGAAAACCTTTGTTTAAAAACCTCTTTCTCAAGCAAGCCCAAAACTCTAAGTTAGAATTGCATTTACAACTACAATTCATAGATTAATACACAACTATCGATTAAACCCACTTCTATTAAGCATTAAAATTAGTAAATAACAATACCCATAAGCTAATTAAGCCAAAAATCACATGATCACACCGCAAGAATTGGGGTTTTAGCTCCACATCATAAAAAAGAGACAAACAGTTACCAACTATATTAGCCATGAGCTAGGTAAGAGTTTCCAAGTCTCTACAATGCTCTCAATTGAATTCGTTCAAAAACACAATTGCAAATCCTTAAGATTTAGTCTCCAAAGCTTCAAAGTCTACAATGGAAACTCAAAAATTCAGAGAAAAACTCAAATTCTAAGACTTGTGGAATCAGAACTGCTAATTCTTCCTTTTAAATTTCAATTTATAGTTTTCCAAATTTTGGCCTTCAGGGAAATTAGGCGAAGTAAGTCACGCCTCGCCAACCTGGTCGGTGATCCTCCCTTCGCTCCAATCCATCGCCGGTTTGCATTGTCCATTAGTCCTCAGGGTTCTGTGACTTTAGGCGATCAAGGTTTTGTCGCCGAGTCGATCGGCGATCCGCCGACTGTCCATTGTTGTCACCAAATAGGTTCTTCACCAGGGCTGGCATGCTGCAACTTTAGGCGACCTAAAGAGAAAGGTTCACACTTCTCACAAGGTTGGCCACAAAGAGGTATGCTGTCAATTGGGTTTACTCTTCAAAAAAATTGCCTAAGATCATTTCAATTGCTTCCTTCACTCCGTCAATCGGACCAACAGGGGAAAGTCTAGGTGTCATCAAGAACAATGTTCAAGACAACCTCACCACCCAAGGCATTCGATAGAATTATCAAACAAGACTCCACACTTTCTAGCTAGCATGAAATATTCATCACAAGAGACTTAATCAGCAATTGGCTAGTCACAACGAGATGCTAAAAATTCACATATTGTCTATGTAACTTAGTTTGCCTCCTCGTAGCCACATATTCATGTCGTTCAATTAAGAGCACTATTCAAGTCATCGGTATTGACCACAACCAACACTCAAATTTGCTAGAGAACAGCCACAATCACACACAAAAGAGGTGGCAAAAATTTTAAAATCTGTTCAAAACCATTTTCATATTAAAAACAATGGACCACACTGTATCAACAACCAAGATATATATGTATATATATATATATATATATATATATATATATATATAAAAACACCAATAGGCTCCAACATTCACAAAACCAAAAACAAAACAAACCACTAATCACAAAAACAACCCAATAGAGGTAGGTATGAAAATACCTCACCCTGCCAACAAAAATAAGTAGTTGTCCTCAAATGCAAATAAAAATCGAAACAGTCAATAAAGTGACAGTGAAGGAGGAAAAAGAGTCATCCTGCCAGGCTAGGCCTGGGGTGAAGTCTGCATATCAGTCACTCCCTCTGTCGGGGAATTAGTGCCCGGTATCTCATCATCCTTGGCTCCGCTGGAGCCCACCATGGAAGTGTCCCTGAGCGATGCCTGCTTAGTGGTCTCCAACATGGCACCCTCCAAGTCACCCAAATCCTGGTACACAGTCTCCTCTCGATCAACAAGTTGCTCCTCATCTGTCTCTGTCTCGGACTCAGCATCAACATCATCAGCTCTAGTCTCATCTCCGGTAGTAGTCGGAGGCACATCAGAACAAGCTCGAATATCTGAGCTCGGGACCTCAGGAATATCCACAGTACCAAACAACATAGATAAATCTATGGACTTCAGCTCGTCCACATCCTTCTCCAGCAATCTCGAACTTTAAGGCCGTCACAACATCTCTAGCACCTTGGCTCTTCTCACACTCCTCAACTCTCACAGTGATGGCATCCAATGCCCACTTGTGGCCCTCAAGATGATCTCTATACTCCCTCATCTCAGCCCTAATCGGGGCCAAGACAGCAACAATAGCCCGCTCTATCAACTCAGCCATGGCGACCTCTACCAGGGAGGCTCGCACATCAGCAGATTGGGCCAAATGGCCCGTCTTATAGAGCATAGCCTAGTGATAGGGGGTCGCGAGGCAGTAGCAGCAGCAAAAGATCTAGTGGGAGGGGGTGCGGTAGATGTACTAGGAGTCACAAAAATAGATGGTCTAGAAGCACCTGAGGGCTCACTAGTCTGATGGAATGATTGCCTTTGTCGGCAATATATCAACATCGACCTCCGGGGATGTATCCACCGGTACATCAATCCTCCTTTCAGCCTCATCCTGCATGTACTCGGCCTCAATACGTTAGATATTAGTACTAAAGGTGGGTGTCACCTCCACATCCGTCTTCCCATCTCTCGGAACACGGGCCCATCTGCATAGCTAGGTGATTAGGACCCGAAATAGGAGTGATCTCTTGCTCTGTTTGGCCCTCATGGCAATCTCTTACGCTATCAGCATCCCCAAGTTTAGACTCTGGCGAGCCATAATGGACCCTAGACAGGCAGCCTTCGGGTGTCGGAGGATGGACTCGTTCTGGGATGGCATAATGGTGCTACTAATAAACCAGAACCACTATCTGGCAGCAACATTGAGGTCCTTCTTCCCTATGGGTGCACCTGCCTCGATCCATCTCGGGGTGACAACGGAAAAAAGGGGTGCCAGCCAACCCTTAAGGTCCTTCAAGGTCTTCTTCTTGACCAGATCGATGTAATCATGCACAAGGTCCATTGATCAGCCCAGTACGTCATTGATGTTGAACATCTACACTTAACCTTTTTCCCTGAACCACCACGAAATCAACTGGTTTGAAGAAACTTCCCTTCTTCTTTCCCTTCGGCACCAACTCTCCGTAAGTCGAATTAAAATCCCGGACCCAAGTAGGAATGTAGGGGCCCAGGCTTTTGTGAATACCTCAATCTTGTGGAATTTGAGAGTCCTCCACACATCTGGATATCTGTCCACCACACCGTCGGTAGACAATCTCTTCTCCTCTAAAATGGTCCTCGAACCCTCAGCCTTAAGTTGATTGAGTGACCGGGGTGGAGGACCCTGAACGGGTGGTGCCGGAATCACTGTCTGTGTTGGGGCTGCAGCTAGAGGAGGAGGAGTAGGCGGCACTGGGATCCTAGATAGATTGTTCATCGATTTGGAGCGTAGCTCCGCTCTCCTGGCCTATAACAACTGGTCATCTTTCGGCTCGGTAATAGAGTCCAGAGAGTCATCCCGGGAACCACCCTCACTGTCTGAGGTAGTGAGGTGTGTGTTGTAAACCCCCTCACTATCGGAGCTTTCCTCCGTAGGTGTCAACTCAACGGGCATTTTGCCCTTTCCTTTTCCTCCTTTTGGAGGAAGTTTTGTAGCTTTAGCATGGGAAGTAGCCGCTTCCTCATTTATTGTCACTCCATGTGCCCGCTTTCGGGGCGGTATATCTCTACCAGCGACTTTAGGTCTAGCCATTCCTTCAAGAACAATGTGGGAACGTTAGATAAAATTAAGGAAATTATCAGAAAAGAAAACTGTAGGAAGACTCATCGAACCGGTCGGCGAGTCACCAAACCACTTTGGCGAACCATCATAAAAAGAGAGAAGCAGTTACCAACTATATTAGCCATAAGCTAGGTAAGAGTTTCCAAGTCTCTATAATGCTCCAAATTGAATTCATTCAAAAACCCAATTGCAAATCCTCAAGATTTAGTCTCCAAAGCTTCAAATTCTACAATGGAAACTCAAAAACTCAAAGAAAAACTCAAATTCTAAGACTTGTGGAATCAGAACCTCTAATTCTTCCTTTTAAATTTCAATTTATAGTTTCCCAAATTTTGGCCTTCAGGGCAATTAGGCGAAGTAAGTCGCGCCTCACCAACTCGGTCGGCGATCCGCCCTTCGCTCCATTCCATCGCCGGTTTGCATTGGCCATTAGTCCTTAGGGGTCGGTGACTTTAGGCGATCAAGGTTTATATCGCCGAGTCGGTTGGCGATCCGCCGACTGTCCATTTCTGTCGCCAAATAGGTTCTTCCCTAAGGCTGGAATGCTGGAACTTTAGGTGAGCTAAAGAGCCACACGGCGGTGCGCCGAGTGGTCTTGGCGATCACCAGGATTGCCTTCTTTCAACTTCTTTAGCTTTTTAGCTCTGTTTTGCCCTGTAATGCCCTTGCCTTGCTCCTTAGCCTTCATTGCTTCTATTCAACACTTTAATATCAGTTTAGAGAATAAATTAGGCATTTGAGGACACTTAAACTATGAAAACCAAAGCCCTAAATGAGTCAAAATTTCAGACACATCAACACTTCCAACTTAAACTTTTGCTTGTCCTCAAGTAAAACTCAAGATCAATCAGTTCAACATGGATGTCTACAAACAGTGTTTCTTAAGACTCAACACCAATGCAGACAAAAGGTTCAAACTATAGATACAATGCTCAATTGTGCACTCAAAGATTCAAATTGTGACTCACCATTATCAAGTGTACTCAAGCTCACAATGCTTGCTTCAAATGCAAGTTCAAGCTCAACAAAAGTATTCAAATACCCTCACAACAAAGATGATTCCATGCTCACAAAATTACTCAACAATTTAAGATCCCGGAATCACATATAATTCTAACACTCACAAATATGAACACATACATGACTCCACCCATAGGCTTGCCCTTATTTCCAATCAACATTCATTTCAGCTCACTGAAGATCTCAAAGGTCTTTTTAAGATTTGTAATGGGGCTGAGTGTAAAGGTATAGTTTTTTTGGCTTAGTGGCTTCAACCTTCATGAAGTAAGGCCTGAAAATCACTTTGTCTCCTTCTCTTTCACATTCAAACATGTTCACAATCCGCCCCATTATTCAATTAAACATGATTCACCGGATACCCCAATTCTATTTACTCCTTTCACCCACTTTATTTCACAACACTTCTCTTTCATTCTTTTTCATTTTAACCCTATTTCTTTTCTTTTTCTCTCTTTTCTCTTTTCTCTTTTCTTTTTTTTATATGGAGGGGTTCCATCTTTTTCAAAACAATCCATCAAGAGGGAAATTTTTCACACTTCTTGACTTTCCTCTTTTTTCACCACACCCCCAACTTAGGCTTTTGGCCTAAGTTGGCTATTCAAACAAACCAATACTTCATGAAGATTATGGGTGATAGGATAAAGAGGTCAAAATTGTTCAAGTTTCTTCCAAAGAAAAGGATAGGCTCAAATGGTGTCAAGCATGGTTCACACTTCTCACAAGGTTGGCCACAAACAGGTATGTTGTCAATCTGGTTCACTCTTCACTCCATCAATCGGACCAACGAGGCAAATTCCAGGTGTCGTCAAGCACAATGTTCAAGACAACCTCACCACACAAGGCATTCGGTACAATTATCAAACAAGACTCCACATTTTCTAGCTAGCGTGCAATGTTCATCACAAGAGACTTAATCAACAATCGGTAAGTCACAACGAGATGTTAAAAGTTCACATATTGCATATGTAACTTGGTTTGCCTCATCGTAGCCGCACATTCATGTCGTTCAATTAAGATAACTATTTAAGTCGTCGGTATTGACCACAACCGACACTCAAATTTTAAAGAGAACAGCCACAATCATACACAAAAGAGGTGGAATTTTTTTTAAAATCGGTTCAAAACCATTTTCATAATAAAAACAATGGACCACAATGTATCAACAACCAAGATATATATATATATATATATAAACACCAATAGGCTCCAACATTCACAAAACCAAAAAGAAAACAAACCAATATTCAGGAAAATAGCCCAATAGAGGTAGGTATGGAAATATCTCACCCCGTCAACAAAAATAAGCAGTTGTCCTCAAATGCAAATAAAAATAGAAACATTCAATAAAGTAACATAGGAGGCAAAAGAGTCATCCCGCCAGGCCAGGCCTGGGGTGAAGTCTGCATATCAGTCACTCCCTCTGTCGGGGAATCAGTGCCCGGTATCTCATCATCCTTGGCTCCACTGGAGCCCACCATGGAAGTGTCCTGGAGCGATGCCTGCCTAGCGGTCTCAAACATGGCACCTTCCAAGTCACCCAAATCCTCGTACACAGTCTCCTCTCGATCACCAAGTTGCTCCTCATTTGTCTTAACCTCGGACTCAGCATTAGCATCATCACCTCTAGTCTCATCTCCGGTAGTAGTCGGAGGAACTTTAGAACAAGATCGAATATTTGTGCTCAGGACCTCAGGAATCTCCACATTACAAAACAGCATAGATAAATCTGTGGACTTTAGCTCCTCCACATCCTTCCTCAGTCCATCAATCTCGGCCTTTAAGGCCTTTACAACATCTATAGCACATTGGCTCTTTTCACACTCCTCAACTCTAACAGTAATAGCATCCAATGCTAACTTGTGGCCTCAAGCTGATATATGTACTTCCTCATCTCAGCCCTAATCGGGGCCAAGGCAGCAGCAATATCCCGCTCTATCAACTAAGGCATGGCGGCCTCTACCCAGGAGGGACGCACATCAGTAGATTGGGCCAAATGTCCCATCTTGTAGAGCATAGCCTGGGTGATAGGGGTCGGGAGGTAGCAACAATAGCAAAGATCTAGTGGGAGAGGGTGCGGTAGATGTACTAGGAGTCTCAGAAACAGAAGATCCAGAAGTACCTGAGGGCTCACTAGTCTGAGGGGGCATGATTGCCTCTATCGGCAACATATCAACATAGTCCTCCAGGGATGTATCCACCGGTGCTTCCCTCCTCCTGTTAGCCTCATCCCGCATGTACTCGGCCTCAATACGCCGGATGTCAGTAAAAGAAGTGGGTGTCACCTCCACATCCATCTTCCCATCTCTCGGAACATGAGCCCATTTGTATAGCTCGGTGATCAGCACCAGAAATAGGAGTGATGTCTGGCTCAGTTTGTCACTCATGTCCATCTCTTGCTCTATCAAAATCCCCAAGTTCAGACTGTGGTGAGCAATAATGGACCCTAGACAGGTAGCCTTCCGAGGTCGGAGGATGGACTCGTTCTGGGATGGCATAATGGTGCTACTGATGAACCCGAACCAGAATCTGGCAGCAACATTCAGGTCCATCTTCTCTATGGGTGCACCTGCCTCGATCCATCTCGGGGTGACATCTGAGAGAAGGGGTGCCAGCCAAATCTTAAGGTCCTCCAAGGTCTTCTTCTTGACCAGATCGATGTAATCATGCACAATGTCCATTAAACAGCCCAGCACCTCATTGATGTCTGAACATCTGCACTTGACCTTTTTCCCCTGAACCCCCACGAAGTCAACTGGTTTGAAGGCACTTGACTTCTTGCCATTCGGCAGAAACTCTCCATAAGCCGAATAGAACTCCCAGACCCAAGTAGGAATATAGGGGCCCCAGAGTTTTGTGAATACCTCGAACTTGTAGAATTTGAGAGTCCTCTACATGTCTGGATATCTGTCGACCACACTCTTGGTAGACAATGTCTTCTCCTTTAAAATGGTCCTCGAACCCTCAGCCCTTAGTCGATTGAGTTACCGGGGAGGAGGACCTTGAACCGGTGGTGCCGGAACCACTATCTGTGTTAGGGCTGCAATTGGAGGAGGAGAAGGAGTAGGAGGCATTGGGATCCCAGACGGATCGTTCATCGATTTAGAGCGTAGCGCCGCTCTCCTGGCCTGTAACAACTAGTCATCTTTCAGCTCGGAGGTAGAGGCCAGAGAGTCATCCTGGGAACCACATTCACTATCTGAGGTAGTGAGGTGTGTGTTGTAAACCACCTCACTATAGGAGCTTTCCTCCGCAGGTGTCAACTCAACGAGTGTTTTGCCCTTTCCTTTTCCTCCTTTTGGAGGAAATTTTATAGCTTTAGCCCAGGAAGAAGCCGCTTCCTCATTGATTGTAACTCCACGTGCCCGCTTTCGGTGGGGTATGTCTCTACTAGCGACTTTGGGTCTAGCCATTCCTGTAAGAACAATGTGGGAACATTAGATAAAGTTAAGAAAAATCTCAGAAAAGAAAACTGCTGGAAGACTCGCCGAACCACTTTGGCGAGCGAGGTCGGGCTCGCCGAAAGTTTCAGAAAACATAATTTCAAAAATCAAAGCTGGTCGGCGGTGTCCAGGGCCTTTCTGCAGATCGCCGACCCGAAAGTTACAAAATAATTTCAAGAAAAAAGGGTGAAGAAGGGCGATCAGGAAGCACTTTCGGTGAGTCGCCGAGTGAACTCGGCGAGCATAGGCATATCGCCGAAAGTTACAGAGAAAAAACTCAACAATTAGAGAATGAAAGGGTGATCTAGGGGACGTTAGGCGAACCACCGAACCACTCGGTGAGCTCGACCCAGCTCGTCGAGTAGTCCAACGTGCCAATTTTTCACCCCGTACTTCAAAATCAAGCCCGCAGACCACACAAACAAAATTAAATATCAAAAACATGCAATTAACACCAGAACCATATGAGCCATGCCTTCGGGGTGCTTAGACTTCCACTGATTTGGCCAAAATTGGCCAATTGACGTCTTTTACCCTTAAGAATAACGTCAACCGCTCTATCATTGGGAAAATTTTGACAATTAGCATAATCCGGGGTTACTCAGACTTCACCCCGCTCGACCCATCACATATTCAACACAACCCAACAATTTAATCAATTACAGACATGGGAATTAACCATTTACGATCAATCATTAACGAATTCACTTTACAACGGGCAAACCAACAAACCCACAACACATCAAACAACATTACACACAGATATAAACAACAAAGGAACCATTTTCATTTGATTTCAACCACTAGTTAATTCGGGGTTCGGAAAACTAACCTTTTATGTCGAAAGTTATAAAGCTAGGAAGCAAAGTAATCCCCAAAATCCTCCATGAGAAAAGATTCCAAACGAAACAAAAATCATAATGCGAGAATATGAAGACTTTAGTATCGGGTGTGAGAGTGCGGAAGTTAAAAAGTAGGAAAGTGAAGAGATTTTTGAAATTTAAACCATTTAGCCCTTTAAAATCTTTCAGTTCGCGCGCCAGTCGGCGAAGTAATTCGAGCTCGCTGAGACACTCGGTGATTCGCCGAGTGGTACTTCAGCCCACAGAGTTTTACAGAACCTCTGGCAAGCCAGGTGGTTCCAACGGCGGTCCAATTCGGGCTCACCGACGGGACTTTTAGCTCGCCTAGTTGCCATTCACCCAAAATTTCAACTTTTCAACCTGGACATTCAACACCCGTTATTCAAACAATAGAAATAAAAGCATTAAACCTTGGGTTGCCTCCCAAGAAGCGCCTTATTTAACGTCGTGGCACGACGTGGATATGATTTGAAGGTACATCAGCTAACCACTTGGTAGCTTCCCCCATCAAGGAGAATGGGAACAACCGGAGACAGACTGATTCTTGTGAGATGTTCTTAAATGAGAACGGACAACATACGTCCACAAAATTCCGAATATGCTCATGGAGATCCTCATGGGCCAGCCCTCCATATAATCCTTTCATTTGTAAGAGCTGTAGCATTGTGCTAGTGACATGGAAGACCGCATTCCCCTCAACAGGAGGTAGACGTATAGCACCAACCCTACCCAATTGAATCGAATCATTAACATCATTAAGATTTGCAATGTCATCTTGGTGGCCAACTTGGCTACCATTACTCCCGTTCACGCTCATTTATCTTCTATTCAAACACAACCAACAAAAACACAAAACAAAGTAAGTCGATTCAACTACCACACAAGAAGATCACAATTTAAACTTATTCTAAATACCACTCCCCGGCAGTGGCACCATTTTTGATAAACGCTCAACTACACCTCATCCAATACTAGGTGTAGGTAATCGTAATCTAGTATAAAACCCAACGAAGAGTTGGGGTCGAACCCCCAAGGAGCGGTACAAGTTCGAATGCAGTTACGAAGTTACAAATGTGTTCTATTTGATGGTAGGAATAAAAATTATCAAAAACATTTAGCTAAATCGAAAGGGGTGACAACAAATTTCAGATAGAGGGAAATTGGTTTGTTAATTAGCAACTAAAACAGATAGGAAAACAGGGGAATCAACAATGTAGAGAGGAATTCTCGGGATGTGATCGATTATATGCTAATTTTGCTGTATGGGTAATTGAAATTTACTAACGTTTGCTAAAACTCAGTAGGTAGGCTAGACTATAGATGCAACAGCTTTCTCTCGAACAAATACTACGATTCAAGCGAGTTCTCTCAAACCTCGACAAGCTTAACAATATAAACAGCCCAAAACCTTAATTTATCTACTCTCTCGAGCTAGATAGGTAGAATTGAGTTTAGGATTCACTCTCTCAAGCTGAACCCACATCAACCCAATAACTACAATCAATAATCGAAAACCTTGGTTCCAAAACCTCTTTCTCAAGCAAGCCCAGAACTCTAAGTTAGAATTGCATTTGCAACAACAATTCATGGATTAATACACAGCTATCGATTAAACCCACTTCAATTAAGCATTCAAATCAGTAAATAACAATACCCATAAGCTAATTAAGCCAATAATCACATGATCACACCCCAAGAATTGGGGTTTTAGCTCCACATCATAAAAAGAGAGAAACAGTTACCAACTATATTATCCATGAGTTGGGTAAAAGTTTCCAAGTCTCTACAATGCTCCAAATTGAATTTGTTAAAAAACCCAACTGCAAATCCTCAAGATTTAGTCTCCAAAGCTTCAAAGTGTACAATGGAAACTCAAAAACTCAGTAAAAACTCAAATTCTAAGATTTCAGGAATCAGAACCTCTAATTCTTCCTTTTAAATTTCAATTTATAGTTTCCCAAATTTTGGTTCAGGGCAATTAGGCGAAGTAACTCGCGTCTCGCCAACCCGATCGGCGATCCTCCCTTCGCTTCAATCCATCACCGGTTTGCATTGGCCATTAGTCCTCTGGGTTCTGTGACTTTAGGCTTTCAAGGTTGATGTCTCCTAGTCGATCGGCGATCCACCGACTGTCCATTTCTATCGCCAAATAGGCTCTTCCCCAGGGCTGGCATGCTGAAACTATAAGCAAGCTAAAGAGCCACTCGATGGTGCGCCGAGTGGTCTTGGCGATCACCGGGATAGCCGTCCTTCAACTTCTTCAGCTTTTTAGCTAATTTTTGCCCGGTAATGCCCTTTCCTTGCTCCTTAACCCTGCATTGTTGTAAATCAACACTTTAACATCAGTTTAGAGCATAAATTAGACATTTGAGGACACTTAAACTGTGAAAACAAAGCCCTAAATGAGTTAAAATTTCGGACTCATTACCTACGCGGGTGATACGCTCAAATTACACCTCCCTAAAGAAGTATAAGCAATCGTTATCAAGTAAAGAACCCAACTTGTAGGTTGGGGTCAATCCCACGAGGAAAATAGTTTAGACTTAAACTTAACTCACTATTATATCTGTTTAGTCATATTATTTCTGAGGAAAGTAAACAGGGGGATTTTGTAAGTAAGTAACAGTTTTAGATTGCTTAAGTAACAAGTAGACAAGATTCAACATTAGAAATATGAATATGAGAAAGAAACTAGGGCATATGTGTTCCCCATAAGCTCTTAACGCGGTAATCTTAATAATAGTAATCATTTCCTAGTGTTTTACATGCAAAGTTGGTAAGTTATGTATCCCTAAGTGATTGGTCCTCCAAATAGGGAATGTCACTACACACCTTGGTCCGGCTACGAGTGTATACTTTATAACCCTTACCTTTACCTCAGATTAGACATCACATCAATGTATGGCTTAGTTTTCACCCTCGCACTAATTGACATTAGACTATTAGATAGCATCAACTAAATCTCTGTTGTTAATTTATTTCTCATTAACTACCTCCTTGGTCCGGCAAGTAGAAACGAGGAGGGATCTAACGTTTGCAACCGTTAAAAAGACTTCTAAGCGAAAGAATTAACAATGCATGCATGCACACTATTCAAGAATTACTTAATTATTATTCATACTTTGTTAATTAGTCATGGTTCCCACAACCCTAGTTGTGGATTTAGCTACTCATTCTTGAAAGAACACAATTCATAATTGGGTAAAAAGAATTAATGAACTTACGAGAAGAATAGGCAAAAAACCAAATCTTGAATTGAAATTCAAAGTCAAAATCTTATCAAATGAATTCCAGAAATAAAATTGCTAAAGTTTGCATGTTAATTCCCAAAACACGAAAAACCAAGAGTTTATAATAATGTCTAACCCCCAAAAACTAGGTTTATAACTCCTATTTATAGAAAAACAAGTGCCAAATAAAAAAGAAACGATATAAGGAAATAAACTTCAGGAACGCTGCTTCATTCGACGACTCGACCTATGGACCGTGGGTCGACCTACGGTCCCTAGGTCCCCTTCCGTGGCTCCATACTCGGGATTTTTCATCAGGTACTGGAACTTCAACTCCTAGATCATCAACGACGGATGTGCAGGATGGCCCGTGGGTCGAACTACGATCCGTCAGTTGCTCCGTAGTTCCACACTTGGTCAGACTTCCCTGATGCTCCATCTACGCCTGCCCATCGACGGTCCGTCAAAGGACCTACGGTTCGTGGATCACTTCCATGGGTGGCCCCTTTTGTAAAATTTTATCTTTCGTCTTCATCAACCGCGTCTAAGCCTATTTCCTGTAAACATAGCATATAAACATTATTTCTAACACAATATAGCTCTAGACACACACAACTTCTAAGTGAAATGTATCAAAAATACCGTAAACTCACGGTATATCAACACCCTCAACTTAAACTCGTTGTTTGTCCTCAAGCGACGTACTAACACTCTAAACGACACTTGTGTAGCAGCAGACATTCAAACTCAAGCAATCACATGGCTTTCTAACTCACATCCCTTATTTAGTGCAAACCTTTTCATCTACACTCAACAAGCTAACTCATGCGGATCAAGATATGACATAGATTGACCAATAGACATCACAACATACATTTTTCACAATCACCATGGTACCAACTTTCCAACAATGTAACTAGGGCTCTCACTTCAAACGAAATCCCTTTTTCACACAATAAATATGAATTTTGAGTTTAAGGATTCATTCAACACTCACGCTCAGAAGTGACTTCAAGTACAGTTTGTGCTCAATACCATAGGCTTGCCCTTATTTTCACTGCATAGACTCTCCAAACTAGTCACTAGGATCACTATAGGACTTTCTTAGCTTGTAACGTAGGCTCAGGGTCAGGTAGGATATATTTGGGTACTTTTTAGTGACTTTCTGCCCTCCTTGACATTACATTAGCTTTTTACCTCTTTTCTCAACCTATTCTTGACATCTTTTCATTTTCTTTTCTTTCCCTTGACTCTCCTCAACACAAATGTGACTTTTGACTTTATAGCTCATGTTTTTCACTTTTCTTCTTTTTCTTTTCCTTCATTTTTCTTTGTTTCTTTCAGCACTTTTGTCATTCATCTTTTCAATACAATCACATCTTTTTTTTCTTTCTTTTCTTTTTCTCTCTTCAACACAAAACTCTTTTCATACCCTTTTTTTTTATTTCCTCTTTCATAGCCACCCTCAACTTAAGTATTTTGCATGAGTTGAGGTGCACAATATCCGATGTCATATCGGGGCCAAGATCAAGGTAACTTTTTGAATTAGCCACCCTCAACTTAGGCTTTTGGCCTAAGTCGAGGTGCACATGTCCAAGGAGGGACCAGGGCCAGAATAATTATTTTTAGGGAAGGTGAGTTAGGTGTATTGAAAGAAGTGGTCTATTTTAGGCTCAAACATTTGGATCAAGGGGAACATTTATTTCATTTGGTTGGATCATTTTAGGCTTGAGTGGACTTTATTAGAACAAGGGCCTATGATCATTTCCCAACTTCTAGCCTAGATTATCTTAGCAGGACCAACGGGGCAAGTTCTAGATTGGCACATTACTGTCTGAACATTCAAACTTTTCTAACTCACACTAGGCCCATTATTTCATTATCGGATTATCAGATTACCCAGTTCAAGTTTTAACTTAAGTCATGAGGTCAAATCGGTTCTTTATCATGTAATATTAAGACAACACATTCAACTCATCAAGCCTATAGATTCTAGCACATTTCATAAATTTTGGACGGGTATCAATTTCATGCTTCCATCATGCCTTTATTCTTCTACTTACTTCTATACATACATTCCTAAACACATGCCGGTTCAACATAAATGTAAGGCAAGAAAATCCCAAAGGAGGATTATGAGTTAGGTTACTCAAACTTCACCCTAACACTCTAATCAATTTACCCCACCCCCAAAAAAATAAGGTGTAATTGCCCTCAATGCACAGGAAACAAAAAGTAAGGCATAGGGTGAAGGTGAAGCAAACCTGTAGCGCAAATGTGCCGAAGACCACTCAAGAAGCGGGTGGGTCTGGTTTCCCGGAGCCCGCTGGATCAATACTCGGGACGCCATCAGTAGCGCCCGCATCAACACTAGTAGCACCCTCAGTAGTGCTCACTCTGCCAGATGGTCCGTCGACGGTCCGTGGGTCGACCTACGGACCATAGGTCTGGTCTGTAGGACACTCTGACACTAAGAAAATTTAGAAACTTACCTGTGATCTACGGACGCCATCCCCGGTCCGTGGATGGACCAACGGACCGTCGATGGGGTCCGTAGACCACTGCACAGCTATTTTCTGTAGATTTTAGCCATCTGTCCCCGCACACGTAGCAACCATTAGGACTTTCTTTTTACATTTTCTGGATACTTCTTAGACACAGACCCTATTCTATATCTAGCCAACACTAATACAAAAATAAAACACCTATCAAAAGAGCTACAAAAATCAAAATAACAGAAGAAAACACCTATATCGAAAAGAACAACCTATAGTTGGCTAGATTGTACATCTTGGGTTGCCTCCCAAGAAGCACTTGATTTAACGTAGTGGCATGACACAGACACCTTGATTACTCACACTTCATCAAGATAATAGGCCTCAATCACTTCTTGCACACTCTCCAATTTACCCATGTAGACCTTCATCCTCTGCCCGTTCACTTTGAACCTTGTTCTCGAGCTTGACCTCTCCCTGTGGAAACACTTGAGTCACTCTGAATGGCCCGGCCCACTTGGACTTGAGCTTCCCAAGAAATAGCCTCAACCTTGAGTTGAATAAGAGCACCAGATCACCAACAACAACTTCACGCTTTTCAATCTTTTGATCATGATACTTCTTTATCTTCTCCTTGTACAAGGCTGAACTTTCATATGCTTTTAGGCGAAACTCATCAAGCTCATTCATGACGTCAATATCATTACTGTCACAATTCAGTGTTACCGCTCCTAGTGCATCAACACCTATCCTCTCCTCAATAGGCACTTCAGACTCTTGCTCCATAGTATGATTCACCAATGATACCGACTTAACATCACCTTCTTGCTTCATAGACCTACAGATGTTAAAAGTCACCTCCTCATTATTCAGTCAGAATTTCATCTACCCTCTCTTCATATCGACTAAGGCACGCCCAGTAGCAAGGAATGATCTCCCTAAGATGATGGGAACCTTAAAATCAACCTCACAATCGAGTATCACAAATTCTGTTGGAAAAATGAACGACCCCACTTTCACAAGGACATCTTCGAGCACTCCAGCGGGCCTCTTCACAGTTATGTAGGCCATAAGTAAACGCATAACAGTCGGTTTCGGAGCTCCTAAACCTAATTTCTTATAAATGGACAATGGCATCAAATTAATGTTGTCCCCTAAGTCGCACAAGGCTTTCGCAAAGTGTGACTTCCCAATGGTACAAGGAATAGTGAAAGCTCCAGGGTCCTCTTTCTTTTGCACAAGTGACCTAGTGGCAATAGCACTACAATGTTGCAGTCTCTCTTCATTCTCAAAACTAACAGCCCTCTTTTTGGTCACCAAATCTTTCATGAATTTAGCATACCCAGGTATTTATTCTAAAGCTTCTATTAATGGGATATTTATGGATAGTTTCTTTAGCATAGCTATGAAACTGTGGTATTTTCCTTCTTCGGTCTTTTTCCCCAATCTTTGCGGGAATGGAGGTGGAGGTTTAGGCATGGGAACAACTTTTTGGGTCACCTCGGCTTCCTTTGTAGTGTCATCTATCGGAATTTCAGTAACCTCAATCTCATCCTCATCCTTCTCTATCACTTTTTCAACCTCAGACGGCATGGGAGGGTCTATTATCTGCTTTCCTCCACGAGTAGTGACTGCCATAGAATGCCTATCATTTTTTGGATTTTTGATGGTGTTGCTAGGAAGTGTGCCAGGCTAACGTAGATTCACAGTGGCAGACAGCTGACTAAACTGCTGCTCAAGTTGCTTTATTGACACTGCATGGGCATTAACTTTTTGACCGATTCCAGACAAGTCATTTCGCATCTCTTTCAAATTTTGATCAGTTGCATCAAACCGCTGCATCATCTTTTGCATCATATCCTCAATTCGTGACATACTATTACCAGACTCTCTATTACCAGGAGGGACGTATGGACCAGCCTTATCATTTCTGTTGCCATAGTTGTTCTGGTTGTAGTTGTTATCACGATTGTAGCTTCCATCCCAGACATAGTTACCCTCACGATTGTAGCCTCTATAGTTTCGACCTTGGTTTCCTTGACCTTGGCGCCAATTATCCGAGTTGGAACCTTGGGTGTTGGTTCGAAAACCCTCCGTCTGATCATTTACCAAGTATGCATTCTCCTCATAGTAGCACTCCTCTACTGGTGGTGGTGGAGACCTAGTCAGATAATTCACCGCATTTACCTTTCCCGCACTCCCACTCACATGCTTTAGTACCAAACCCAATTTTATTCTCATCTGTGCCATCTCTTCCCGAATCTCTTCATTGGCTTGGTTGGGTGTGGCTTAAACAACGAATGTGGTCCTATTAGTGTTTGCTTTTCTAGTGCTCCAGGCTTTGTTGTTTTGTGAAATCCTCTCAAGCTTTTCGGTGATCTCCTCAAAAGTCCATTCACCATATGATCCTCCGCAATAGTATCTAGCACGACTCTTCCATTGTCATCCTTCCCTATATAGAAATACTTCTTCAAAGACTCATTATCAATGTGGTGGTTTGGAACATTTCTGATGAACCCGGTGAACCTATCCCAAGAACTGCCTATTGACTCTCCTGGTAATGCCGCGAAGTTGTTCAGTTTATCTTTATGATTTAAATATCTTGGGCACAGGAAAGTATCTTGCTGTGAACACCTTGTGCATTTGGTCCCATGTATAAATCAAATTGTATGGTAACTCAGAAAACCACATAGTAGCATCTCGAGTCAGTGATAGTGGAAAGACCCTCAGACCGATGACATCCATATCTAACTCTGGTCGCCCAACACAACTTTTGCACACACTGGAAAGTTTAGCCATATGAGCATAGGGATCCTCCAAAGCCAACCCAGTAAACAACCCTCTCGCTGTAAGCATCTGTATCAAACTGCTAGTGACCACGAATGTGTAACCTGGAGGTATAGGTGGAAGAACAATAGGACCATCTGAGGTGGTCGCATCATAATCAGCCCTGTAGTACTCACAAAACCTCGGTGCTCGTGGATTCTGAACCCTTTCCGCATTCCTGATTAGATTACCACCATGACCTTGAGCGGGCACATTAATAATTCCTGGAAGCTACAATTCCACTCCATCTCCAAGATCCTCTCTGATTGGATTATTTTGAACCTCTTGATTATTTATTTTTCTCAAAGTTTTACTCAACTCTAGATCGTAGGGGGTCAGTGGTTCGCCTCGACTCCATGTACATGGCATACACTACAGTAGAAACCTGGAGAAAATAAAAATAAAAATAAAAACATAAAATCGGGAAATACTTGACTAAAGTTCAATAATGTAGTTAAACTTAATCTAAAAGCCAAATTCCCTTGCAGCGGCGCCAAAATTTGATACTCTCAAATTACACCTCCCTAAAGAAGTATAAGCGATCGTTATCAAGTAAAGAACCCAACTTGTAGGTTGGGGTCGATCCCACGAGAAAAATGGTTTAGACTTAAACTTAACTCACTATTATATCCGTTTAGTCAAATTATTTTCGAGGAAAGTAAACAGAGAGGATTTTGTAAGTAAGTAACAGTTTTAGATTGCTTAAGTAACAATTAGAAAAGATTCAACTTTAGAAATATCAATATGAGAAAGAAACTAGGGCATATGTGTTCCCCATAAGCTTTTAACACGGTAATCCTAATAATAGTAATCCTTTCCTAGTGTTTTACATGCAAAGTTGGTAAGTTATGTATTCCTAAGTGATTGGTCCTCCAAATAGGGAATGTCACTACGCACCTTGGTCCGGCTACGAGTGTATACTTTACTAACCCTTAACTTTACCTCAAATTAGACATCACATCAATGTATGGCTTAGTTTTCACCCTCGCACCAATTGGCATTAGACTATTAGATAGCATCCATTAAATCTTCGTTGTTAATTCTTTTCTCATTAACTACCTCCTTGGTCTGGCAAGTAGAAACGAGACGGGTTCTAACGTTTGCAACCGTTAAAAAGACTTCTAAGCGAAAGAATTAACAATGCATGCATGCACACTATTCAAGAATTACTTAATTATTATTCATACTTTGTTAATTGCTCATTGTTCCCACAAACCTAGTTGTGGATTTAGCTACTCATGCTTGAAAGAACACAATTCATAATTGGGTAAAAAGAATTCATGAATTTAAGAGAAGAATAGACGAAAAACCGAATCTTGAATTGAAATTCAAAGTCAAAATCTTATCAAACGAATTCCAGAAATCAAATTGCTAAAGTTTGCACGTTAATTCCCAAAACACAAAAAACTTAGAGTTTACAATAATGTCTAACCCCCCAAAAACGAGGTTTATAATCCTATTTATAGAAACACAAGTCCCAAATAAAAAGGAAACGATATTAGGAAATAAACTTCTGGAATGTGGCTTCATTCGACGACTCGACCTACGGATCGTGGGTCGACCTACAGTCCGTAGGTCCCCTTCCGTGGCTCCATACTTGAGATTTTTCATCAGGTACTGGAACTTCAACTCCCAGATCATCAACTACGGATATAAAGGACGGCCCATGGGTCAAACTACGGTCCGTCAGTTGCTCCGTAGTTCCACACTTGTTCAGACTTCCCTGATGCTCCATCTACGCCTGCCCATCGACGGTCCGTGGATCACTTTCGTGGGTGGCCCCTTCTACAAAATTTCAGCTTTCGTCTTCATCAACCGTGTCCAAGCCTATTTCCTCTAAACATAGCGCATACACATTAATTCTAACACAATATAGCTATAGACACACACAACTTCTAAGTGAAATATATCAAAAATACCGTAAACTCACGGTATATCAGTGGGCACGTAGTTCTGTGACTTTGAGGTTTCACTGAACCCTAGTCCAACTCGGTTCTAAGTCTACTCCCAACTGAATGTATATGAAGCAAAAATGTACTAACATGCTATATAGCTCAAAATACTGACATGCTAACTGAGAATCCAACATTTATATACTGACAACATGGCATTCGAAATCTGGAGCATGTTTTTTTATCTGATTGGCCTAGCAAGTATAATTCATGAACTAGGATAAATTTACACAAGCTAGGATTCTGATTGCTATGCATGGAATCATAATAAATTATCAAGAGACAAGTTACTTAGATCAGAGGAACCATAATCACAATAAATCTTGAAAATCTAGAAACCCTAGGTCTGAACAGTTTATGAGAACTAACTAAATTCTACGGACCTAATGGGTAAAAGGAACACACTAGTGAAATCCCACATACCGTTTGACAAAATCTATGGAGAAATCCTTTGAATTTCCAGGCTGAACTTCGAAGAACACCTCTTCTTGTTCTTTGAAGAAGCGGCAACTCGTACTCTTCTTTTTATTCTAATTTTGATGATTGTTTTGAGAATAAGGGTTTTGGGTAGGTTCTTACTAGATTATTAGGTTTAGACTAAGTAAAACAACGTAGTATAGGCCTCAAACGATGTAGTTGAAGTGTCCAATGCATAGGAGAAAAGATCAAAATGACCCTGACTTAAAACTGATGAAGAGCCTTCATGATGGGACTGACGGACCGTCAATAGGACCATGGTTCGTCAACTGGGTCGTGGTTATGGTCCTGCCCAATAGTTCTCTACTGAAACAAGCGTAACTTTTTACTCCGACCTTGGATTTCAGCAAACTCGAAGGCATTGAAAAGAGGACTCAATTATTTTTAATTTAATAGGTCATGGGCAACCTAATTCATTTTTTGCTAAAAGATATGACTGTTTGAAGTTGATCCAATACTTACAGGCTGAACTGCCCCATTCACAGTCCACTTCACGGACCGTGTGAAGCACCAGGGCCGTGAAGGCCATCGTGGTTCTTAATAGTGCCTTGGGGGTATGTGGGGTACTTTTCACGAGCCACATGACGGCCCGTGTGGTGTCCCATGTCCCGTGGAGGTCTCCGTGTTCCTCCATGCTTGGCTGGGTATGAACCATGATGAGGGTGATGGGTCCTGGTCCTGTTCACGGCCCGTGAACCCCTCTGTGGTTCCCCCTTTTTCTGCTATTCAGTCTTAGTTAGGTTTTTAGGTGTTACAATCAAATTCATCACAGACCATTAAAGTTATTTTGGAATAAGAATATTAGAGGATTCTTAGAAATTCTAACGCACACTATATTAAAATAAGATACTACAGAAGTTGCAATATTTTTGTCTCTATTATTATTTTTTGAAAATTTAAATATTGAAAAAAAAAAGGCATCTCATATGAAAAAATACAGCATATGAATAATTTTGTTTCACTTTGAAACAATATTACTTCAAAAAAATCAGGAGTTAGTTGATTTTCTAATTTGAGATTTAATGGAGAAATATTGACAAAAAAAATAAGACAATACTAGATATTTGAGTTTTGAAAAAATACTCCTCAATATTCGTGACTAAAAATTAGACAGTGCTAGATTACTCTAGGTAATGTTAATGGACAATTATGAGACTTACTAACATTTCACAATGGATAAATCGTTTCTTTTTGTAGCTTTTTCATGTTGAATATTTTTTTTATGTTGGAACATGGTGAATGAAATGGAGGCTCGTATGTAGTGTCTTGTGAAACAAGGATGGATCATTAAGATTAAAAATAAGGTTCTTAGATCAACTTTGAAGTAAAGTGTTGACCGGTCAAAAACTTGCATGTTCAGAAAAAAAGAGTAGAAGAGATGAGGATAATAAGATGAATGGAAAAACATATTAAGAGATACAAGATTAGGAACAGAAATATTCAAGACAAGATTGGAGTGACCTCCGTGGTGATAACAATGTGGGAGGTCAGACTAAGATGGTTTAGACACGTGAAGAGGAGATGCATATGTTCTTCGATTAGGAGGTGTGAGGTTTGACTAAGATGGATATTAGAAGAGGTAGATGTAGACTGAAAAAATATTGGGGAGAGGTGATAAATAAAATATGACCCTAGATAGGAGGAGTTGTAGGTCGAGGAGTAGAGTCAAAGGTTAGTAGGTAGTGGAGTGTTTTCTACTTTTCCTCACAAGTATTTTAATATTACTTTCCTACTTGTGTTATTTTTCAAATATGTTATAACATATTTCTTCTTTTGCATCGTTTATATTATTATTATGTTGCTACTTCTTTCATTGACATTATTTTCAATATGACTTTTTTCACTATTTGTATTTTCATTCTATACTTGATTTTGATACATTTAACTTGAGTTGAGGATCTATTGAAAATCATCTATCTACCTTTTCAAGATAAGATAAGATTATGTACTCACCACCTTCCCCAAACCCCGCCTTCCCCAAACCCCGCCCATAAATTACAATAGGTATGTTAATGTTATTGTAATAAAGTTGTAGTCAATAAAATTCATCTCAATTGCAAAGAAATGTCACATGTTTCAGATCTCTTCTCATCAATATTATGTACTACATCACTCTAAGTAATATAATAATGATAATTATGAGAATTCTGCGAAGTGAAGTTAGTTATTTTTGTAGTATTTTGAGTAAATTAATAAATTTGTAATTAGTGCAATTTACCTCAGAAGGAAAAAAATTAATTATGTGATCATATTTTTCTCAACAACATCATGTACAGGAATAGTTTACGTAGCTTGCAACAAAACTATAAAATTGTGTTGGATATTTAAATTTTGAAATATTTCTTCAATTATTGTGATGAATTAGATTATATATACTTATTATTATAAAGAATTGAATTTGATGACAAATTAGGAAGTTCATTTCAATGATTTTCACCAAACAAAACTAATTTTTATATGTCTTTTCTGGTTAAGTGGTAAGTTAACAATTTTTATTCATCTAAAGTAACACGCTCCTCAAGATCATTAGGTTGTAGACATTTGATAATGTTAGAACCCTTACACACAAGTAATATAAATATTTTTTATTTCTATTAAATTATTAACCAAATTGATAAAAAAAAAATACACCTCACATACAGTAAAAGTTTAATATCAATTAAACGATGCAGGATTACATGAAAACAATTGATGAATAATCAAGTACAACAATCTATATTTTAAATTCAACAATTTAAATTATGTAATTCTATTAAATCCACATATTAACTGTAAATTTGACCCGAATAGCACAACAAAAGTGCTATATGTCACTTCATCAATTTTTTATCGCCTTCCAAATTAGACAACGGATTAGTAGTAACTGAATCTGGCAAGATTCCAGAGAACTCATCTAGCAAATCTGGACGATCATTGAGAAGTACGGAAACCTACAAAAATAAGAAAATAGTAGTAACAAACAGGAACATAAAGATCGTCTATAATATCTATGTACTCAAATCATAAAAAAAATGGTCACCTCATGGTACACCTCTTTGACATCCTTGCGTTCCTTCCTACACTTGTTCATAATATCTAGGAAGGATTTGTACTCATGGTTATTTACTAAATGTTTCTGCAAGAAGGTATAAGTCAATAAGGTATTACAGAAGTATTTTTAAGAAGAAAAAGACAGACTTTAATTAGTAAAATCATGAGGTAATAGAAATGTAACCTTTGTTTTGTTCACAAAGCTGAATACTTGTTCAAAGTGAATTGATTTCTTCAAAGGAGGCTTGACTTCATCGTTAAGGATTATATCATAGCCATAGGGCAAGAGGGGATTTAATACGAGGAGTAACTAGATAATGGATTGGGCGAAACTGAATGTTTCAAGAATTCAGTAAACTCATCTATCAAATCAGGATGGTCATTGAGAAGTACTGCAACCTACACATATAATAAAATAGTAAGAAACAAGTACATAAAGATTGTCTATGATATCTATGTATCCAAAAAAAAAGTTAAAAATTATCACCTCATGGTACACTTCATTGACGTCCTTGCTCTTTTTCTTATACATCTTCATAATATCTACGAATGATTTGTACTCATGGTCATTTCCTAAACATTTCTGCAAGAAGTTACAAGTCAGTAAATTAGGACTAAAGGTTTTAAACAAGAACAAGTCCTACTTTTATTGGTAAAATCATAATATAACAAAAATGTAACATTTATATTTTTGACTAAATTGCGTGCTTCTTCATTGTTAGTTGTTTTCTTCGAAGAAGCCTTGTCTTCATCATTGAGCATTATTTCATAGTCATTGGGCACGAACGCATTAAATTCAAGGAGCAAACTAGGATGCCCTTTAAAAAATTCTCTCACTCTTTCTATGACACCAACAAGATCAATTCTGGGAGGAATATTTAAAGACATGGTCTCACATAAATCCCAAAATTAGAATATATTTTAATAAAGATCATTCCAATAGGTAAAAGTTAGTTGCAAACCTTTGAGCCTTTAAGTCTTTCATAACATCAAGGAACATGTCATACTTTTCTACTTGGTCTACAAATGTGTCCTTAATCTCCCTCACATAAGACAACGTAGGAACTGGATCTATGTTGCTACCATACCTAATTCATCCAAGATATATAAAAAATAAATACATCAGAACCATAGCCATAAGTAGCCAGTGAAATATATTGCGGTAAAATCAATGATGTGGTCTAACATTAAGTAAAGTGAGTGAAAATGTAGAAGATTATAACTCAAATTCTAGTAAAGACGGGTAATATATCTTCACACCTAACTAAATCTTAAAAGATAAAATAACTACATATGTAGTGTTTGGACATAGAAAATGAAATATTTTAGACACACACAAACATGGAAGGCTTCACATTAATTTTGTCATTAAATTTTATGTAGGCACTCGATATAACATCTGTTCCAGCTGAGCATTGAAACACATGCTCATATATTCTGATTTTAAAAAAAAATGTGTGCATTCTCAAACATTTCTTGATACTTAAGTTAACTACATAAAAAAATTTATGTCATTTAAATATAACATCGATACCTATTGGAACATGCTTGAGGTTTTATGTCTTACTACGGTCAATGTGTATAATTAAAGGAGGTGACATATTTTAAGAGTTTAACGAATCTATGTTATTGATACTTGTAAATAACGCAAAAATGTTTCTAAAATTCAAACTCAAAGTTTCTAATAAAAAATATTTTATCATATGTTCATGTGCTCAATATAATTTGAACACATTATAATTCGAGTATCTAAATAAAAGATTATTTAAGGGGGCTATTAATGTATTAGGTCAACATGTAATGTTCTTAAACACAAGTAGTAGCTAAGTTACATTCTCATCCACTTTAATCCAATGCTTAATTTTGGCAAAATAAAAGGCTGGGGATAGTCATATTTATAAAAATTACCACACACATAGAATAAAATTAATTGAAGACATGAACTTACGATTCTCCATGAGAAGAACAAATTGGCCGCTTCAATGGTGGTGTATCAATTACATCGGATCTCAATCGCTTCATGCTGCAAAAATAAAACAAAAACAACAACAATTTTTACTATAAAAACTGAAAAATTGAAGTAAAAAAAGAAGAAGAAAAAAAGAGAAGACAATTTTCATTCTATAAAAGAGCTCACCTTTTGAGGCTCTCTGGGAAAGAAAAATCAAAAGTCCAAGAAGATCTATCAACAAAAAAAGAGAGTTAAATTGATGGGTTAGATCTGGAAAAATATCTTCTTTTAATTCATTTTTCACTACCTTTTCCTTTCCCTTCTTCTCTTTCCCTCCCTTTGGACTCGAAAAAAAAAAACTATAACACACACTTAAGTTTGAGAAACAAAGAGGTGAGGCAATAAAATGAATTGAGGAAAAAAAAATTATTGATGCATATCTTATTTAATGCAACTTAGTATGCATTAAATATTTACTTCCAAAGCTACTTAGTGACAGGTGTGCACAAAGGTTTAATTTTGAATGGGCTCAAAATTAGTGACATGTGTGCACATATTGAAGTTCATGAATGAGCGCAATTTTTTTTATGCCCAAATTTCATTCATCAATCAAATTCCCCAAATTGAATGTAAATTAGGGAAGTAAGTTTGTTGCAAATAAGTAAGTTTTCATCTTAAAAGCATATTAATTTGACCAAAAAATATTACTCAAAAATCACCACCTATACTATGATTGATTGTTCTTTTATCATATCTAAAAGATATTTTCTTTTACATAAATTTGTAAATTGGAGATGAACTGTAGTCATGCTGACTAGACACTAACATAACCTTGACTATTTTAAATTTTAAAATTTAAAATTATACTTATCAATTTTCATGTTAAAAAATTAGACTATTTTAGATCATACTATATCACTCTAGGTTACATTTGACTTCAATTATAAGATTTACTGATATTCTAAAAAATAACAATTGACTATTTGGTTAAGTTATAAATTTATTGCCGTTGTAATCCATCTAAAAATAAAAAATAAATCGTGGTCAAATCCCTTTTCACCAATATACATATTTGTATCAAATTATCTAATTTGTGATAAAATAATAAAATTATCGAACATTTAATTTCAAGTTATGATCCTCATTGTAAACTTGTTACAAACAAGTAAATATTTTCATCTTTGAAACAAAATTACTTCTAAGACATCAGATAATAATGGTAAAGTTTTCCATCGACAATTGTTTGTGATTTTATAGTATATTTAAAAAAAAAAATTAATTTTTTTTTGCAAACTTAGATGTTATGAAGTTATATAAATAAGATAATAAGACGATCTTAGAACTTTGAATTTCTAAGTTATACTACTCAACATATAGAGTTATTTACATTTTTCACCCCTAACATGTACATCCTTTTGGGATTTGTATCTAATACTATTACTTTTAATAATTCACGCCCTAACTTCTTTATTTTCTTGAAAAAAAAAATAATTAAAAAAACCCCTTGCAATAACCATGGCTTGTGGGCCTATTTGAGAGGATTCAGGTTGACATGACCTCGATGGGAGCACTACTGAGGGACTTTCCCATGCCTTCAAGAGAGCCTGCCACTTCCCGTGTTGTTGCTCCTACAGAGGCCCGTTAGGGAGCCTTTGAGTCCCTTGACTTTTCCCACATAAAGTTCTTAGCTAGTTTGGATGCTGAGAAGAAAAAAGAGGTGTTCCTGTGAAAAGCTGCTAGTAAGAATACTAATGGGGATGAAATCCCTTTGGAGAACCTTGGCGCTTTGTTTGAGATCTCCAAGGGAGACTATGAGGGATGTTCAGAATTTCTTATTCTTTAGCAGAGAAGAAAATGAGATTCCAGTGGGTAAGGAACAAGAAACAATGAGACGAATTGTTAGGCGGTAGCTAGTATCTCTCCCTCCCCTCCTTGTCCCCTATTTCACCTCCCTTTTAGCTTTTGATATGGGGTGGTTGTTGGCCCGCTTAGGCCTTGTATAAATAATTATATTTCTTCATTTTCACGACTCAAAGTATACCCTAGAAATAACATGACGTATAGAACCCCGAAAGGGCCTACACATGCCTTTTAGCATGAATCATACAAGGTAATAGAAATAAAGAGAGTTCAAAAGAGTATTTTATATCATAAAAGAGTTTGACTAAGCGGAAGTCTAACATAGTCTCAACAATTCATCTAAGACATCAAAAGAAGTGGTGTGGACGTAACTCATACACCATAAACAATGTCTGGAAACTAAAATAAAGAAAACTATAAAAGTATCTCGGTCCTTGGAATATGAGGACTCACCAAATTTCAAATTCCAAGAGAGAGATCAACTAGGCACAAGTATGCGAGGTAGGAGCGTCGGACCCTACATTAGTGAAACAATGTAGGCACAAGTATGCATTAGTAGATGAAATCTACTAAGTATGATAGCAATGCATAAATGATATAAAATCATGCTAAAAGGACTTTACATGACATGCAATAACCATGCTAGAGCATAAGATAAGAGGTTAGAAAACACAAGTCACAATCATGGTCAATGCAAGATTAACATATTTAAAACACTTTATGAGATACTTTGAAAGTAACCTAGTTTATTATTGTGGGATGTTTACCATTCACCAACATAGACCATGTGAGCGAAACATGGAATCATGTGTCTATCCCACATCGAAAAGAGATGTTCTACTTGCCAAGGTAGTTACAATAAACTTCTAGATTATGTAGATCCACTAGATAAGGCATCCTACATGGGCACATAATTAGGGACAAGGAGATTGCTACTAGAGACCCAACTTCTACTAATGGAAGCGCATCCATCTCAATATATTCTTGGTGTTATGTAAAATCCCACAAAATAGTCATATTTATTTCATCATACATGGAAAGACACAATTAAGCCATCAATCCAAGCTGCATTCATTTAGAATAGCTCTTTAAATTATGATTCATCTTAGATGAGAAAACCTTTCGACCTTATGAATTATTATGTGAGAAAACGTTTGACAATCATGATCATAGTAGCATGTGAAAAAACCTTTCACAGTCTCATTGATACTTTTATCTAAAAGAACCCTCAAGTCATTTACATCAATTTCATAAAAGCATGCATATGTTTATAAGTCATTAGTTCATAGTTCATAGTTCATAAGCTTCATCATATGTTCATAGTCAAAATCATGGATCATACACATTCATTTGAATTTAACTCGAAAATATGTAATTACTTCAATTCATGCAATAAAAGATAGAAAATCTCCAATTAGATCATAATTGAGAAGAACCCATGAAGATCGAATAGAACCCTAACTTTGAATTGAGAATAAACTTTTAAAATTGGAAGATATTAGGAACCCAACGGAGGAAAGGACTTCATTGGTGAATACTAACATACCTTAGTGATCAAGGCCTAAGAGCTATGGTGAATTGGAGATCTTAAAGTGAAACCCTAGCTTCTTCTTCCTTAGGTTTAGAGAGAACTTTGGGGAAGAACTTGGAGGGGATTTGGGATTTAGGAGAATGATTTTCGAATGGGTAGTTTTAGGACATAAAATACTTATATAGGTCTTAGAATAGGGGTCAAAATGACATAGCTTAGGTATTATACTTATAAGAAAAGAATAAAATAGCCTGACTTAAAAAGCTGGCGGGACCCCTGTATGGAGGCCTTCAAAGATCGCTTATCCCTCTACAGTCTATGAAGGGGATCCTGAAAATGAGGGGTATTTATGATTTCCAGTCGATCACCACGGCCGGGTAAATGGACCCATTACCCTTATACGGACTATTTAGGCCTCTGTGAATGTAACACCTCAGAAAATCAGACTTGGACTTTGCAGCAGAAAATAGTAGAATTTGGTGAACCACGGTAGGCTTCACGGACCGTGAAAGGAACCACGGTCCGTCGACCTGCCCGTGGTTCACACCCAACCAGAAGTGGTAGACCACGGGACCCTTCACGGGCCATGGACCACCACACAAGCCGTGGGAAGGCTCGTGGAGGCCATGCAGAACCAACCCAAGCTCAGGCCTCAGACCACGGAGCCCACCACGGGTCGTGGTCTTGATGACGGACCGTTGGAGGGTCCATTGTCTTGAGCCAGCAGTACCCTAGCCCCAAGTGAAGAACCAAGGAGGCCTTCACGGTCCGTGAAGTGGACTGTGGGAGGGGGCTACCAGGATCTAGTAGACCATGGCCAGAACCACGACCCACTTGAAGGGTTGTGGTCCCAACGATGGTCCGTCAGTAGCTCCGTGGAAGGGCCCCATCAGCTTTTAAGTTAGGGTCATTTTGGTCTTTTCCCCTATGCATTAGGCATTTAAACTACGTCTTTTTACACCTAAACCCTTATTCTAAAAATTCATCAAAATTAGAACCAAAAAGGAGAAGAAAGAGTCGAACAGCCCCTCAATAACACACATCAGTTTTTCTTAAGTTCCAGCCCCAAAATCGAAGGATTCCTCCGTAGATTTCATCACCAGGTATGTGGAATATTACTAGTGGGTTCCTTTCATCCACTAGGTCCCTAGAATTCAGTCAGATCTTTGATTCTCCATATCTTGTTTAGACCTAGGGTTTCTAAAACCTTAGATAATTGTTGTGATCTAGCTATTGTAGTATCCTAAATCGAATTAGCTTGTTTCTCGGAAAGTTTGCTTAGTTCCTTGCATGAAACTCAGAACCCTAGTTGTATAAATTATTTTAGTTCATGAATTATACTTGCTAGGTCAGTTGAACAGATAATCATGCTCCAGATTTCAAATGTTACATTATCAGTATATAAATGTTGCATTCTCAGTTAGCATGTCAGTATTTTGAGCTTTTCAGTATCTCACCATTTCAGTCATATGCATATTCAGTTAGGAGTAGACTTAACACCGAGTTGGACTAGGGTTCAGCGTACCCTCATAGTCCCAGAACTATGTACCCCCATAGGATTATAAGTCCCCTCTGTTGGGCATCGATATTAGTGATCACGCCAGTCATGCCTTTATACCCCTGGCAAGGTATATTGGGTCCTCTCGATGGGGCGTATACATCGGACTCCACGTTTAGCTCACGTGATTTTATGTCGGTTAATAGTAGCTGCCACAGTCTGACTCCTAGTGCATTTGACCAGGTTTTCAGTATATATTTCAGTATTCAGTTCAGCATGTTATCTTCATGATTAGTATTTGGTCATTGCATTCAGTTTAGCCTTTCAGTTATGTTTCAGTATTTACATTCTTGCTCAGTTATGATTTGTTCAGCTTAGTATCTATATCATGCATGCTCAGTACATTTAAAGTACTGACGCATACTCTGTGCTACATCCTTTTATGATGTAAGTTCAGTTACTCAGCATCCAGATCGTGCTTAAATCGATTCTCGATTAGCATTTCAGCAGCTTCAGTGGTGAGTCCTCATACTTCGAGGACAATAGACATGCTTTTCATTTTTAGTCTTTTTATTCAGTTTTCAGTTTTTTTAGAGTTAGCTGGGGAGCATGTCCCAGCACCTCAACTCAGTTAGAGGTTTTTCAGACATAGTAATAGAATCAGCTTGGGTTGATGAGATTATCTTTCAGTTATTGTTAAACTCTTAGTATGTTTTATAACTTCAGACGAGTTGGGTATTCCGCAGTTTCTAGTTATCTATTGTTTAGCTTCCGCATAGTATTTGTTTTATTCAGTTATTCTCAGTATGCTTATGATATGCCAGACACAGGGTTAGCTTGGGGTCATTCGTGATCCTAGGTCCCGTGTTACGTTAAGGGGTAGCCTCAGGGCGTGACAGTGAAGAAGGGGGTCTGATTTATGATTGGGCTAAGAGGTCGTGGACCTCTTCATGGTTCGGGAACCTACCCGTTAAACCCACTTTACACTTTCCAAATTCCAACGTGTTACATGCATATCTTTTTAGCACGTGGATAATTTAGCATGTTATTGGTGGTACTAGAAATATTGGCCTCATTTTTTATCCGCTTAGTATTAAAATGCTTTTGGATTCCCACGATTTAAATAAGTATTAACTGAACAACTAAAGTATAAAAATTGTATCTTGTATTATACCTATTTCCTCAACTCTTTTGTTATAGTACTCAGTCGCTAAAGAAAACTTTGCTATGGTAAACTAGATCTCGTCATGGCGAACCTAAGTGACATAACTAGCTTTGCTTTAGAAATGCTCGCTACGGCAAAAGGTACTTCGCTATTGTGATCCTAAGTGAATCATCTAACTTCACTATAGCGATTACCCTGAGTATACTGAAGCTCAATATGGCAAAAATGCTTCTTTATGGAGAATAACAAAAAATAGTGGAATGCCCCAAAATTGATGTAACACCCCGGATTCGAAAAGGACAAAAATGTAGATTTTCCAGATGTTGCAGGTGCCACTGACGGAGGCCACCCACGAACCGTGGGTGGGACCACAGAGCGTAGGTGTGGTCCGTGGTTGGCCACCTCAACTTGCTCTAAAAATTTCCAACAAGGCACGACCTATGGAGCGTAGGTGGGACCACGGTCCATGGAACGTGGCCCCACAGACCTAGTCTCTGAAAGCCAAACAACGGCTGACAGGACGGGCCGTCAATCAAACTACGGTCCATCGGTCAGGCCCGTCGTTGGACCCGTCAGGTTTTAAGTTGGGGTCGTTTCGGTCTTTTCCCCTATGTGTTAGGCACCAAAACTACGTCGTTTAACCCCTAAACTACGTAGTTTAACCCCTAAACTACGTAGTTTTGGTCAGTTTAATCCTAGTAACTTAATCAGAACATACCCCAAGCGATTCATTCACCAAAATTCACCAAGCTTAGAACGAAAAAGGAGAAAAAGAGACGATAGCTTTCTCAAGAACTGGTAGCAAGGTTCGTTAGTTTCAGCACCAAAATCAAAAGATTTCTCCGTAAATTTCATCACCATGTATGTGGGATTTCACTAGTGGGTTCCTTTCATCCACTAGGTCCCTAGAATTCAGTCAGATTCTTGATTCTCTATATCTTGTTTAGACCTAGGGTTTCTAGAACTTTAGAAAATTATGGTGATTTAGCCGTTATAGTGTTCTTAATCAGATTATCATGTTTTCTTAACATCGTTGCTTAGTTTCTTGCATTAAACTCAGAATCCTAGTTGTGTAGATTCGTTTAGTTTATGAATTACACTAGCTAGGTCAGGTTTTAAGTTGGGGTCGTTTCGGTCTTTTCCCATATGCCTTGGGCATCTAAACTACGTCGTTTAACCCCTAAACTACGTAGTTTTGGTCAGTTTAAGCCTAGTAACTTAATCACAACTTACCCCAAGCGATTCATTCACAAAAATTCACCAAGCTTAGAACGAAAAAGGAGAAAAAGAGGTGATAGCTTTCTCAAGAACAGGCAGCAAGTTTCTTCAGTTTCAGCTTCGAAATCGAAAGATTTCTCCGTGAATTTCATCACCAGGTATGTGGGATTTCACTAGTGGGTTCCTTTCATCCACTAGGCCCCTAGAATTTAGTCAGATTCTTGATTCTCTATCTCTTGTTTAGACCTAGGGTTTCTAGAACTTTAGAAAATTGTGGTGATTTAGCCGTTATAGTGTTCTTAATAAAATTATCATGTTTTCGTAACATCGTTGCTTAGTTTCTTGCCCTAGTTGTGTAGATTCCTTTGGTTTATGAATTACACTAGCTAGGTCAGATAAAAAGATGCACATGCCTCAGATTTCGAATGTTTCATTATCAGTACTTAAATATTGCATTTTGAGTTAGCATGTCAGAATATTGAGCTATCCAGTATATTTCAGTTATGTTGTATTGTACACATTTCTAGTGGGAGTAGTCTTAACACCGATTTGGACTAGGGTTCAGCGTACCCGTATAGTCTCAGAACTATATGCCTCCGTAGGTGTATAAGTCCCCTCTGTTGGGCATCATATTTAGTGATCAGGCCAGTCATTCCTCTATACCCCTGGCAAGGTATATTGGGTCCTCTCGATGGAGCGTATACATCGGACTCCACGTTTAGCTCATGTGGTTTTATGTCAGTTAATAGTAGCTCCCACAGTCAGATTTAGTACAATTCGACCAAGTCCTCAGTTATACTTCATTATTCCGTCTCAGCATGTTAGTTTCATGAATTGTACTTGGTCATTGCATATAGTTCAGATTTCAGTATACTTCAGTATTTACACTCAGTTCAGATTATATCATTGCTCAATATACTTCATTCAGTTTATGTATTTTGTTCAGCTATATTCTATATCATGCATGCTCAGTACTTTTCATGATGTAGCGCAGGTACTCAGCATCCAGATCACGCATAGATCGGTTCCCGATCCGTATTCAGCAGCTTAAGTTGTGAGTCCTCATACTTTGAGGATAATAGACAAGTTTATTTTCGTATTCAGTCTTTCATTTTAGTTTCAGTTTTGTTAAGGTTAGCTGGGGACATGTCCCAACAACTTTAGTCAGTAGAGGCATTTTCAGACATAGTATTAGATTCAGCTTTAGTTTTGAGTTTGATCTTCCAGTGTTATTGAACTCTTATCAGATCAGTATTGGGTATTCCCCATCTTTCAGTCGATTATTGTTTTAAGCTTCTGCATAGTATATATTTATTCAGTTATCTTTTAGTATGCTTATGATATGTCAACTTCAGAGTTAGCTTGAGGTCACTCGTGATCCTAGGTCCCGTGTTTACGTCAAGGGGGTAGCCTCGGGGCGTAACAATTGACATGCACAATTTCTTTGTCTAGCCACCACAAACTAAATATCTCAGACATTCAAGAGAATGTGAAGGCCTACTCATCCCTTAAGGTATACTCACAAATTAATGACCTCCCACAACTAAATTATAACAATCCGGTGTAACACTTAATAATTATTTCTAGATATTAATTGGGATTCGCATATACCAATAGGACACCTTTTAATCGAAAATTCATTCAAATAACTTACAAGATTAACATATTTTTATGGAAGGATATGAGAGAATAAAAGGAAAAGTTTCTAGATGACTCGCAGCCTCTCGAGGATTTGTTGTGGCCAACAACACATCAATCTACAAGACTCTACTTTACTTTACTCTTATACTTGTGTGACCGATAACCTAGGCCCTAATACAAACTATCATTACCCAAACTGTAATGACCCTGAAGGTCATTTTTGGAATTTTCTGGAAAATTACCATATTTCCCACATGATAGTTTCCCTAAGTCGTGTTGGATTAGTTTCTGACGTTAGATGGGAAACCAGATAAAAATTGTAGATTTTTGGATGTTTTGGAGGCTTTTAAGTTGAAACACTTGACTTAAGTCAATATTTTAAGTGCAAGTTTCGTAATGCAATTTGGTCAGTTCCATCAGCTCTGGAGCATAACTCTTGGGATAGTAGGACTATTGACTCAGGTCTTAAGGTATTTAAATGAGTTTTGGAAGAGTTTTTGTGTTTTGAAAGTTGAAAATATAAGATAGTTGATCAAAGTCAATATTTGATGATAACAAGCTCGAAATGGAATTTTGACAGTTCCATTAGCTTCGGAATGTGGTTTTTGGTTTAGATGTATTGTATATTTGGGTACCAAACTAAGATTCAATGGGTTTGTATCATTAGAACAGACATACATCACTCTATATGACATTGTACTACATTGTATTAGACTTCATGTTGTTTATTTTGATTTGTGAATGATGATATGTTATTGTGGTTATTGAATTGTGAAAGACTATGGTGATGTGACTATATGTGTTGAGGTGTAAGTGTCGGTGTTCTATACATGCTATGTTATTATTAAGTGTGAATTGTTAGATTGGGCTGATTTACTCTATGCATGTTGTAGTTGTGGAGGTTTAAATGGTGTGGTTGGAGTACTTGTATTCAATATTGCTTTACTTAGAGTTATTTAGGTTTACTTGCTGAGGACTAATGTTGTTGAATACTCACCCCTTAGTTCTACACTTGTGTAGGTTACGAGCCCATATCCTCTTGATTATCTCTTATCATCTCGATGAAAACCTCTTACTATTTTGTTATGTTCTTGTTCTGTTCTAGAAACTAAGGCATTTTAGACTTGTATTTCTATTGATTCTAATGTAATACATATAGGTTTTACACGATACACTAGTTCTTGGGGGCTTTTTGAGTTATGTTATAATTTCTGCAAATTTATTTATGCTAAACCTTCATTCAGTTTTACTTCTTTATTTCTATTCTAATTATTTGAGATTTAGGCTGACATGTCTTGGTGGGATAAGACAGGTGTCATCACACTCAATTTTGGGTCGTGACAAATGTAATAGAGTCTCGAGGATTGGTGTGGAGATGTTTGTTACTAATCTTCGCGATGCTATGGTGACTTTTAGGAAAAACCTTCACTCCTTGACTCCTTAGTCAGGTCTTATTGTCGCTTCATTCCATTCTCGACTTATAGTGATGACTCGTGCTTAGTTTTTTCATGCTTTTAGTTGGGATGCCATCATGTGGTTTTTGTCATGACTCAAAGTACACCCTAAATGTCACATGGCGTATAGGACCTCAAGAGACCCTACACAAGCCACTTAGCATGCAACATACAAGATAATAGAATTGAAAGAGAGTTCAAAAGACAGTTTTTATATCAAAGAGTTTGTCAAAAAGTAGCGGGACTCTAACATAATCTCAAAGCCATCTTTTTCATCAAAGGGTGACTGGTACGTAACCCATACATTACATATAATATGGAATGTAAAGACAATAAGAAATAAAGGGTTCGGTCCTTGGAACATGAGGGAACACCAATCTTCAAAAGCTACTAAGGTGATAACTAACCACGAAAATGCGGAATAGGAGCGTCGAACCCTACATTAGTGAAACAATGTAGGCAAGAGTATGCATTAGTACATAGAATGTATCAAGTATGATAGCAATGCATAAGATTTATAGCATCATGCAAAAAGGACTCTTCATGACATACAATGACCAATTTAATGCATAAGGAAAAAGATTAGAAAACATAATTGTGATCATGGTCAATGCAAGTAAAAATCATGTTTAAAACACATGTAAGATACTTCTAGAAGTAACCTTAGTACATTATTGTGGGAAGTAGCCATTAACCAACATATAGACCATGTGAGCTATAAGATTGAATCTGGTGTCTATCCCACACCAAAAAGAGATGACCTTACTTGCTAAGGTAAGAATCATAAACTTCTAGCTTAAGTATATCCACTAACTAATATATATCTAAGACAACCTATGGTGGCACATAGTTTATGGGACATGGGTAATCACATCTTGTCCACTCGGTGCTAAGCATAAATCCCACAGAAAGTCATTAGTCTTAACTCGTCTTATCATTAAGAGACATGGGTAATCGTCATTTTTCTTATCATCCATGGAAGGCATATCTAGTAGCCAATCCAAGCAATATTTCATTAATAGCTCCTAAATCTTGATTCAAAGTTTAGTTGAGAAAATCTTTCAACTCTAAGAATACTTTATGTGAGAAAATCCTTTCTGATTCATATATTGTAGTATGTGAGAAATCCTTTCACAAAAACAACAACAACATTGATGTTTTACTCTCAAAGCAATTTAAATCATTTTCATCAATTTCATAAAGAACATACATATCTTCATAAATTCATCTTACATAGTTCAAAACCCACATTTTATCATCATAGTCTAGAAAATCTGGGTTATGCATGGGTTCATGGGAATTAAACTTAAAAACATGAAATTACTTCAATTCATGCATAAGAAGAAATAAAACAATCAATTTGGATAAACATTAAAAGGAATCCATGACAATTGAATTGGAACCCTAATTTGATTGGGCAATCTAACTTTACAAAATTTGGGATTTTAGGAACCCTATGGAGGGAAGAGCTCCATAGGTGAAGACTATCATACCTTGATGTAAAGAGACCTCAAGTAAATGGTGAATTGGAGACTTGATCTTGAAACTCTAGACTTCTTATTCTTCCTTAGTGAGAGAAATATTTGAAAGGATGAACTTGATCAACTTTTGGGAATTTAAGAGAGTGAATTGAATTGGGTGATTTGGGGGTAAAAATGTTTACATAGGGCCTAGTGTAGAGGGTAAAACAACATTGTATTGGGTTAAAAAATTTTGGAAAAGACCCAAATGCCCCTTTAGAAAAATTGTCGGACCCCATCGACGGTTGGACCTACGGGCCATAAGTCCAACTACGGACCGTTCTGGTCAACCGCTGGTGAGGTTCAAAGACTACACTTTTGGACCCCATAGATAAGAAGTGATAGGGATGGAGAGTATAAATCTCCTTTTACAGAAATATGTTTGAAAAGTGGAATTATCCATCAATATGCTGCCCTATTAACCTCAATCTAATGGAAAATTGAATGTTGAAAGAAATGATGGATGCATTACTTATAAGTTCAGGTTTGCCACAAAACTTGTATGGAGGAACTATCCTTACAGCAAAAGGGAACAACAAAAAGTTTTATCTTTTCAGAAAGAAAGCAATTTTATTTGTTCAGGACACAATCTATTTTATATGAGAAATCGAAAGGAAGGAAATCCAACTTAAAATACTTCAAAATGTGGGAGTGTCTAGCCTAAGTCCAAGTTCCTATTCCCAAAAGGATTAAAATAGGACCTAAGAACTGTGGACTGTAAAATTAGACTTGAGTAGTCTAGTGAAAAGTCTAAAAGACCTTGGAAAGAACAAAAGGAGAATGTACTTAATAAAGAGATTCAGACGTGTAGTAAATGTCAAAGAACATCTACTAACTTCGGATCTGATTTTGTAACATTTCCTATGGCTTATGTGGACTCATCCTTTTGGCAAGATGGTGTCAATAGTGAGATTTTTTCAATATTGAGCAATCCTATTGGAAGTTGGTTGATCTTCCTCAAGGAAATAAACTTTTGGGTTCAAAGTGAATCTTCAGAAGGAAAATGAAAGTCGATGGAACTGTTGACAAATATAAAGCAAAACTTTTTTTCAAAGGCTTTAGAAAAAAATAATGTCTTGATCTTGTCGACACATACTCGTTAGTAACTAGAATTACATTCGTTCGGATGTTAATATTAGTAGCTGTGGTATATGACCTCCAAATTCATCAAATGAATGTGAAAATAACTTTCTTAAATGGAGAATTGGAGGAAGAAATTTACATGTAACAGCCCGAGGGTTTTGTGGTTCCTGGTAAAGAAAAAAAAGTGTGTGAACTTGTTAAGTCACTTTATGGACTAAAACAAGCACCCAAACAATGACATAAGAAATTTGACCAAACCATGTTGGCAAATGGATTTAAGAATGATGGAAGTGATAAATGTGTTTACATTAAAATCACAAGGTCATTGTTTGTTTGTATATTGATGACATGTTGATCATCAATAGAGACACTAATGACATAAATGCTACTAAACGTATGCAAGAAAGCAAGTTTCATATGAAAGATCATCTTAGATTTAATAATCCTTAGAACTCCATAATGTTTAGCATTGTCACAGTCTCATTGCATTGAAAAGGTACTTTACTAGTTCAAATATTTGAATTTCAATATTGTCAAGACTCCAACAAATGTGAGCTTTGCATTTCAAAAGAGTGAGGGCGAAAGTGACTCACAATTGGATTGTGCTAGAGTATTGGGAAGTATGATGTATATCACGAAGTGTGCGTGATCATATATAGCATGTGCTATTAATGAACTGAGTCGGTTCACGAGTGATCCCAATCGAACTCATTGGATGACAATGAAAAGATTTTTGGTGTATTTAAAGCATACTCAAAACTATGTCTTGCATTATAACAACATCAAGCAGTATTGAAAGGATATAGTGATGCAAATTGGATCACCGGGATCAAATGAAGTAAAATCCATGAGTGGATATGTATTTACTCTTGGTGGATGATCAGTCTCTTGGAAATCTTCCAAAAAGACATGTATCGCTAGCTCTACAATGATCTTTGAGCTAGGTGCTCTAGATAAGGCAGTGAATATGTCGAAAGACTCTGGAATTTCTTTATAGATATTCTTTTTGGCCCAAACCTTTGGCATCAGTATGCATACATTTTGATAGTCAAGATGCAATAAGTAGGGCATGGAGCATGATGTATAACGAAAAGTCTCATCGTATAAGACATAGACATAATACCGTTAGAAAACTATTCTCTAGTGGAATTATCACAATTGACTATGTAAAGTCAAAGGATAATGTGTCGGATCCACTTCCAAAAAGGCCTAACTAGAGAGAAAGTTGAAATATCGTCTAAGGGAATGGGTTTACACTTAGGACAAGTCATCATGGCGGTAACTCTACCTAGCAGGAGATCCCAAGAGCTAGGTTCAAGGAGAAAAAAAAAAGTTGTGATTGATGGTTTGACATTGTCAACCAACTCAATCCATTCTCATGATGAAGACAATGCTCAGGAACAAGGATATAACATTAAGGCTTGTTAATGAGTTAATAAAGCTTAAAATTTTTAATGATTTGCTAAATTTGAAAGATTTGACCAAATAGTGTATCTACGCGATAACACAGTTAGAAATCACCTATGTGACTATAAAGTATAAGCCGCTTCAAAGTGGATGATTGTCAAAAGCCCATATATCTATACACTCATGAAACCAGGAGGTGTTCATGGTTGAAACGAACACAACCGTAACAACCATAAATGGTAAAGGGTTGATTTTGTGACATATGGTTGTCTAAGTATACACCAAAGCTTGGCGGTTCAAAGATATCAAATCTATCGATTGATCGAGTATATCCGACATATGTTCACTACGGAAAGTTTAAAGGGAAACCTACTTATCCAGATGTAATTAATTCTTGCTTGTAAAGTACACACAATTGTTTGTTTCTTTATCTTGGAGTCATTCTCCATTCATGCGGGGGATTGTTGGGTTTTAAAAGGTGTGAATGGAAAATGAAGAGTTGCGACTTTTATGAAGAGTTGTGACTTTTATGAAAAGTTTTGACTTTTATGAAAAGTTGTGACTTTTATCAAAAGTTGTGACTTTTATGAAAAGTTGTGACTTTTATGAAAAGTTGTAACTTTTATGAAAGTTTGTGACATTTCCGAAAGATTGTGACTTTTTCAAAGGATTGTGACTTTTTCGGTAAGGCACAATAAGAACTTTTTTCACACTATCCTTTGTTTTCTATAAATTGAGGGATTTTCTCTCATTTTAAGAGTATCAATTTTCTATACTTCTTCTACTACTACTAAATCTAGTATTCTAAGTGTACTTTACTACCATTGAGTAGTTCGCTGACACCATGGTTTTAGGTACCGATACACCGGTGAGTAAGATCGTTCTATCCTGGGAGGATATATTCCATTAACCTCGGGTACTTGAGGGGAATAATTTCCTTAAGGGGACACTGTACATTCAGTGGGCTCGATTTTCTTTCTTTGAGAAAAATATTTTGTATATTGTTTCTAATCTGTTTTCGATTCTATTTTCTCTACTAGTTTTAATTTTCTAGTTTTGAAAATACTCTTTAAACTTTGTTGTTTCTTACCAAGTTCTTCAAAGTTTTGTTCTAACTATCTTAGGAATACAAGGTGAACAACAGTGATAAGGTATGCGTACATTCTACCCTCCTCAGACCTCACTTGTGGATTTGATTGGATCTGTTTTTTTGTTGTTGTTGTTTTCTTATCGAAAACTTTTTTTCAAGACCAGCCCCTATAAGGGACATTTATGAATTTAACCACTTAACGGACTGGTCCAAATGTAATTGAATTTCATTTAAGTTATATAATTCTGAATTAAATATTAATTCAATTTTATTAACTAATAATAATTTGACTTGATCAGCATATCATGAATACAAGATGTAATAAAAAATTTGATATGAATTTTATCCAATAATTTCAATGTTTACGATGAGCATAAAAAATAATCTTTCCAATTGTTCAGAAGAAGAAGAACATGGAGTACATTATGTTTACAATGTAGAGATAACCTTCTAGTCAACGAATTTAGCCTCTTCTTTTTCTAACATACAGTAATTTATCAAACAAAAAAATCGTATATTAGAAACGGGGTAAAATCTTTAAAACATAATTTTTTATATTATTCATAAATACTAGGTTGAAAAAAGTGTTAAAAAAATTCAAATAAGAGAGTAATTGTAATATCGTAAGCCACAGAAAAATTAACATTATAAATTGAAAAAAATAGTTTTATGAACTGAATTCAAGAAGAAGTTAGTCTAAAATTATTTCTAATAATTATTTACAATAAGTAAATCATATCATCTGAATTTAAAACCAAGCCACGATTGAAGAATGATAGTACTACGCTCTCTGTCTCAATTTATGCGACACATTTTATTTTTTCAAACTCAAATAATTTAAGTTTGACCCAGAATTTGCTCATTAAATTATCTTCAAAATTATTAAAATGAAATTTATATATTTGTAAACCACGGAAAAGTAAAGATAAGGCACAAGTACCCCCTAAACTATAACCAAAATTCCAGAGATACTGTAACATTTCAGAAAACTAGTAGACCAAGCTAGAGCCTAACGTAAAACTAGTAGACTAAACTAGAGCCTAACGTAAGGGTTAGAGTCGTAAATAACTCCCAGTACTCAATATATGTGTTTTTGAGTTTAAACTTCAAGGTACGACTCCCCAAGGACCAACCAAGGGTCCTTGAGGAGGAGCCTAAAACAAGGCCCCAAAATAGTCCACCCACGTGGGGGACCTACGACCAGTAGGTGGACCCACGCCTCGTGGGTGGGGGTCGTGGGTCAAGACCCCATGAAGTGAGTTCTAGTAACTCACCCACGGTTCACCAGCATGCCACGTGGGTCCATCCACGGACCGTAGGTGGGTGGCCGTGGGTGATCCCTGAAACTGCCATTTGGCAGTTGGTTTTAGGGGTTTTTTGGGGTTTTCCTTTTTAATTAATTATTAGGTGATGTAGTTTTAGGCTATTTTTAAACAAATATATAGGTATTTTAAACACCTAAACTAACACATCAAAATCATAATTCCTAAATCCCCAAATCAAAACCAAAACCCTCTCCAAAATCTTCTCTCTAGAACTACAAGGAAGAAGAAGAAGAAATGTGAAGCTAGGGTTGAAGGATCCATCTTTTCTCCTCAAATTCGTGGTAAATCTTCACCAAGGTATGGTAGTCCTTCATCCATGGATTCCCTCCAAACTCAATTTTAAAACTTGTAATTTTCCCCAAAAGCTAGGGTTTTACTCCAAGTCATGGATTCACTTCAAAAATGATTCTAATGATTTAATTTCTTTATATTATGATCAAATTAATAATTATTTACTGTTTTTAATATGAATTCCCCAAGAATCCATGAATTTTCCTATTTTCCCAATTTAGATCTTAAAGTGTGGATATTGATTGACGCAAGTAGAATCTGATTGAATTGTGCATGTAGTACTTGAACTACTTGAATTATGTTATCATCCATGTCTAATGTAGTAATTCTAGATGTGTTGGTGATGGTCCTTGAAGGGGAATGTATCAGAATTATGCATGATTATATGGGTTTGTACATGATGTGAGAACACTTTGAGAGTAAAGTGAAGATGATTCTTATTTAGTAGTTGTGTTGTTGGAGGTTATCCTCATGTACACACTTATGTATGAATATGATATGATGTGAAAGGTTTGTCACATGTAGTGATTCTAAGGTTGGAAGACTAGTCTCACCTATTGAATCTATGAGTTATGGTATGATTTATGTTGGATTGAGTGTCAAGACATTCTTCCAAGAATATGAACTTAAGTCAAGACTTAATATGAAATCTATGGGAATTAATTCTTAGCACCAAGTGGATATGAATATGAGATGGAAGCTTTTACCTTACTTGAGTCCGGCTTTCCAAATGGGTTCCTTTTACCATAGTTGAGTCCGGGTTCCCAAAGTATGCATCTCATGAGATGGAAACCTTCTACCTTAGTTTAGTCCGGGTTTCTAGGAGCAATTTCCCTATCTCATAACTATGTGCCCTCATAGGTCTTTAGCTAGTTGATCCACCTAAGCTAAGAGTATGGTCCTACCTTAGGCAAGTAGGACAACCCTTTTTCGGTGTGGGGTAGACACTGAATTCCATGATAACCTCACATGGTCTATGTCGGTTAAGGCTATTCCCTATTATGCTACTATGAACAAGAAGTTGAATTGTGAACTATAGTTTCTCAAGAAGTATTACTTAGTATGGGTGGGATTATGGGATCTTATCCATGCATTGCACAAGTAAGCTTTAAGGGTATTTATGATATGTTCCTCTTATGACATGATGATTTATGAATTGCTTATGCTTATGACTTATACTTCTTCATTATTTTCCAAATGATGCTTTTACTTAGCACATTGCATACATTCAACTAAATGTCCCTTTTAGCATGATTTCACAGTTTTTATGCATGACTATCATACTTAGTACATTTTTGTACTAACCCATATTTTCTACATTTTTTCATAAGTGTAGGGTTCGGTTCTTGAGGTGATCTCCTTCTTGATCAAAGTTTGGATCGACTATTCTCCTTGCTTTTGGTGAGTCCTCATGGTTCGAGGACGGATGATGATTTTCTAGTTTCTTTTCTTGTACACTCATTTGAGAACTATGTTGTAAGGGTTGTGACCCTATTTGAGACTTTGATTGTAATAGATGGCTAATTGAGACAAGTCTAGACTTCCGCTATTCTTTTATGAAAACTTTTATGACATGAAATGTGTTTTACTCTTTATTGTTCTTTACTTATGTTATGATATGCTAAGTGACTTACATGATTCCTTTCGGGGTCCTATGTGCCATGTTACGTCTAGGGGGTACCCTTGGGTCGTGACAAACTTGGTAATTGGAGCAAAAGGTTTAGAATGATTCTAGGATGATGTCTCATAAGCCACGTCTAGTAGAGTCTTGTTAATGAATGTGAAGCGCGTCACATGTATGAATGAGAGGCTATAAGATGTTTAGGAAATTTCACTTCTTTCATTACTCTTAAGTCGTGCGATGGAGTTTAACTCTATAAGGTCTTCCTTCTAATCCTTCTTTTGAGTCTTCAGGAAATGAATACACGAAGAGCTAATGCTAGAAGGGTGTAAGAGGAGAATATGGATGAAGGAGTTCCTCTTTAAGCTAATCAAGCTAATAAAGCTCTGATTGATACCGTGGTTGAGAATGTGACCCATGCAGAGTTTAGGTCTACTATCCAATTGTTGGCTCAAGTTGTTACAATTCAAACCAATAGAGAGGTGATTGCTCCTATGAACACTAATGTGAATTCCGCGGCGTCTAGATTGAGGGATTTTGCAAGAATGAACCCTCCTGAGTTTCATAGCTCCAATGTGGGAGAGGATCCTCAAGAATTTGTGGAATAGGTGTATAAGATAATTAATTCTATGGGGGTGACTTCGGTAGAAAAAGTGGAGTTGGCCGCTTACCAATTGAAGAATGTTTCTCAAATATGGTATACTCAATGGAAGAACAATAGACAGGTAGGAGCGGGTCCCATAGAGTGGGAAGTGTTCAAATCGGTATTTCTTGATAGGTTCTTTCCCCGAGAGTTGAGGGAAGCTAAGGTGGAAGAGTTCATCAACCTTCATCAAGGAGGTATGAGTGTTCAAGACTATTCTCTTAAGTTTACTCAATTGTCCAAGTATTCTCCGGCTTTGGTGGCGGATTCAAGGGATATGATGAGTAGGTATTTGACGGGTGTGTCTAGATTGGTGAGAAAAGAATGTCGTTCGGCAATGCTTCATGATAATATGAATATCTCCCGTCTTATGGTGTATGCCCAACAAATGGAGTATGAGAAACTCCAAGACAAGAATAGGGAACTGAAAAGAGCTAGAACCGGTGATGGGAACTTCTCCAATTCTAGGTCCGATGGACAAGGTCGACCAAGGTTCAAACAAAGGTTCTCCAACCAAGGATCCTCTAGTGCTCCAAGGGTCAAAAATGATAGGATGTCTAACCCTAAACCTCAAGGAGGTAATAGTAGCGGTTCTTATGTTGCTAGGCCTAATTGTGCAAAATGTGGTAGAAAATATAATGGCAAGTGCTTAGTTGGCTCGGATGGGTGCTATGGTTGTGGGAAGAGTGGCCACAAGATGAGAGATTGTCCAATGCTCAAGGTTAAGGGGAGAGAAGATAAGCAAGCTTCTCCAAGTGGTTCAAACTCCAATGCTCAAAAGCAAAACTGCTTTTATGCTCTTCAATCCCGAGGTGACCAAGAGAGCTCCCCAGATGTGGTGACCGGTATGTTAAAATCCTTTTCTATTGATGTTTATGCCTTGTTAGATCCCGGTGCTACTTTGTCCTTTGTGACACCTTTTGTGGCCATGATGTTTGAAATACTCCCCGAAGTGTTAGTAGAACCTTTTTCGGTGTCTACCCCGGTTGGTGAATCGGTAGTGGCAAAAAGGGTTTATAGAAGTTGTCCCATTTCCTTGTCTCATAAAGTTACTTTGGTGGATTTAGTGGAGTTAGACATGTTAGACTTTGATGTGATTTTGGGTATGGATTGGTTGCATGCATGTTATGCTTCTATCGATTGTAGGACTCGGGTGTTTAGGTTCCAATTTCCAAATGAGCCTATCTTAGAATGGAAGGGGGGAAATTCTATGCCTAAAGGTCGATTTGTCTCTTGCCTTAAAGGTAGGAAGATGATCTCCAAAGGGTGTATTTACCATCTAGTTAGGGTGAGGGATGCTGAATCTGAAACCCCTTCTCTAAAGTCGGTTCCGGTAGTGAATGAATTCCCAGAAGTTTTTCCCAATGATTTTCCCGGTATTCCTCCCGAGCGGGAAAGGAATTTTGACATTGACCTTCTTCCGGATACGCAACCTATCTCTATTCCTCCTTATAGAATGGCTTCGGTGGAGTTAAAGGAGTTGAAAGAGAAACTAAAGGACTTGCTAGACAAGGGTTTTATTCAACCGAGTATCTCTCCATGGGGTGCTCCGGTATTGTTTGTTCGAAAGAAGGATGGGTCTCTTAGAATGTGCATTGATTATCGTCAATTAAACAAAGTGACCATTAAGAATAAGTATCCTCTTCCGAGAATTGATGATTTGTTTGACCAACTTCAAGGGGCTAGTTATTTCTCTAAGATTGATCTTCGTTCGGGTGATCACCAATTGAGGGTGAGAGGGGTTGATATTCCCAAGACGGCTTTCCGGACAAGATATGGTCACTATGAGTTCCTAGTAATGTCCTTTGGTTTGACTAACGCTCCAGCGGCGTTCATGGACTTAATGAATAGTATTCCGACAATATCTTGACATGTTTGTGATAGTGTTTATCGATGATATTTTGATCTATTCAAGGAGTGAGGATGAGCATGTTGACCATTTGAGGGTGGTATTGCAAGTTCTTAAGGACCATCAACTTTTCACAAAGTTTAGCAAGTGTGAATTTTGGTTACGGTCTGTAGCATTCCTTGGTCATATTGTGTCAAACAAGGGTATTGAGGTAGATCCTAAGAAGACGGATGCGGTCAAGAGTTGGCCTAACCCTCTAACTCCTTCCGACATTAGAAGCTTTTTGAGGTTGGCCAGTTACTATAGGATGTTTGTTGAGGGGTTTTCCTCTATTTCTTCTCTGTTGACGGCTTTGAATCAAAAGAAGGCTAAGTTTGTGTGGTCGGAAGCTTGTGATAAGAGTTTTCAAGAATTGAAAGATAGACTTACTTCTGCTTCGGTGTTGACAAGCTTGGGATTTGTACTTATGCAACATGATAAGGTGATTGCCTATGCTTCAAGGCAACTTAAATTCCATGAGAATAATTATCCTACCCATGACCTTGAATTAGCAGCGATTTTTTTTGCCTTGAAAATTTGGAGGCATTATCTTTATGGGGTGCATGTTGATGTGTTTACCGACCACAAGAGTCTTCAATATGTTTTTAGTCAAAATTACTTGAATCTCCGACAAAGAAGGTGGTTAGAATTATTGAAGGACTATGATACGAGTGTCCTTTATCACCCCGGCAAAGCTAATGTGGTAGCGGATGCACTTAGTAGATTGTCCATGGGTAGTGTGGTTCATGTAGAGGATGAAAGGAAAGAGTTGGTTTGTGATGTGCATAGGTTGGCCCGGTTAGGTGTTCAACTAGTGGATTCCACCAAGGGTGGTGTCATGGTCTATAATGGGTCTGAATCGTCCTTTGTGATAGATGTGAAGTCTAAACAAGACCTTGATCCTATATTAGTTGAATTGAAAGAGTCGGTAAGTCCGTTGAGGCTTTCTCCCAAGGGGGAGATGGGGTGCTTAGGTACCAAGGTAGATTGTGTGTTCCGGATGTTGATGGATTGAGGGAGCAAATTTTAGAAGAAGCTCATGGTTCTTGATATTATATTCATCCGGGAGCCACCAAGATGTACCGTGATTTACGGGAAGTCTATTGGTGGAATGGTATGAAGAGAGATATTGCGGGATTTGTAGCCAAATGTCCTAATTGTCAACAAGTTAAGGTTGAGAATCAAAGGCCGGGAGGCTTATCCCAAAATATACCAATCCCAACTTGGAAGTGGGAAGAGATTAATATGGATTTTGTTGTGGGTTTGTCTCGCACCCGAAGACAACATGATTCTATTTGGGTCATTATAGATAGGATGACAAAATCAGCCCACTTCATTCACGTCAAGGTTTCCTTTTCGGCGGAAGACTATGCCAAGTTGTATATAAGGGAGATAGTGAAGTTGCATGGGGTTCCCTTATCTATTATTTCGGATCGGGATACTCAATTTACTTCTCACTTTTGGAAGTCATTGCAAAAAGGGCTTGGTACCAAGGTTAAGCTTAGCACGGCTTTTCATCCCCAAACCGATGGGCAAGCGGAGCGTACCATCCAAACATTAGAAGATATGTTGAGGGCATGTGTTATAGATTTCAAGGGTAATTGGGATGACCACTTGCCATTATTAGAGTTTGCCTACAATAATAGCTATCACTCAAGTATCGGTATGGCTCCTTTTGAAGCCTTGTATGGTAGGAGATGTAGGTCTCCAGTTGGTTGGTTTGAGGTAGATGAAATTGCTTTGATTGGTCCCGAACTAGTTTATGAGGCCATTGAGAAAGTCCGGCTCATTAGAGAGAGGTTGAGAACGTCCCAAAGTCGGCAAAAGTCTTATGCCGATGTTAGAAGAAGGGATCTAGAATTTGAAGTTAATGATTGGGTCTATTTGAAAATATCACCTATGAAAGGTGTGATGAGGTTTGGCAAGAAGGGGAAACTTAGTCCCCGGTATGTAGGCCCATATCAAATTTGGAAGTGTATTGGGAAAGTTGCCTATGTGTTAGATTTCCCAAATGAGTTGGCTCCGGTTCATCCGGTATTTCATGTTTCCATGCTTAAGAAGTGTATTGGAGATCCGGGATCCATTATCCCTTTAGAAGTCTTGGGGGTTGATGAGAGTCTCTCATATGAGGAAGTTCCGGTAGAAATCCTAGACCGGCAAGTTAAGAGGTTGAGAAATAAGAAAATAGCTTCCGTAAAGGTTTTATGGAGAAATCATCTAGTTGAGGGTGCTACTTGGGAGGCCGAGGCCGATATGAAGTCCCGATACCCTCATCTCTTTCCTTCTACTCCTATTCAAGCTTGAGGTAAGTAGTTCCTCTTGAGTTTTAGTGTTTTGGCAGTCATGTGTGTTATATGTGCTTTTCCATGATTTCCTTATATTATGCATGTTCTTGATGAAATTCATGTTTAGTAAGAAAAAAAAAGAAATGAGTTTTCATGATTTATGTATTCCTCATAGTATGAGTTGCATATTTGACTTCATGAGATGAGTTGATGAACATGCTTTAGTATGCTTTTGAGAGTAATTGCATATAGGCTCCATGATGTAGTGTTGAGCATTATTTTAGTTGGGGAAGGTAGTTCCTCCTATGATTATGTGAAATATTGAGATTCATGCATATTGGGTTGATAGATGTAGTTCTTACTTCCTTGTATTACATTGACTATGTTTTGAGATGGAGTTGATGTTTCCACCTTAGAATTTTGCATTATTTGATGTTTCATGCATGATGGGCTGCTAGTCTTGAGTCCTTACTTCCGTAAGGTGTTTAGATCGTCATTCGAGGACGAATGTTCCCAAGGGAGAGATAATGTAACATTCCGGAAAACTAGTAGACCAAGCTAGAGCCTAACAAAAAAATTAGTAGACTAAACTAGAGCCTAACGTAAGGGTTAGAGTCGGAAATAACTCCCGGTACTCAATATATGTGTTCTTGGGTTTAAATGTCAACGTACGACTCTCCAAGGACCAACCAAGGGTCCTTGAGGAGGACCCTAAAACAAGGCCCCAAAACAGTCCACCCACGTGGGGGACCTACGGCCAGTAGGTGGACCCACGCCCCGTGGGTGGGGGTCGTGGGTCAAGACCCCATGAAGTGAGTTCCAGTAACTCACCCACAGTTCACTAGCACGCCACGTGGGTCCATCCACGGACCGTGGGTGGGTGGCCGTGGGTGATCCCTGAAACTGCCATTTGGCAGTTGGCTTTAGGGGTCTTTTGGGGTTTTCCTTTTTAATTAATTATTAGGTGATGTCGTTTTAGGCTATTTTTAAACAACTATATAAGTATTTTAGACACCTAAACTAACTCATCAAGATCATAATTCCTAAATCCCCAAATCAAAACCAAAACCCTCTCCAAAATCTTCTCTCTAGAACTCCAAGGAAGAAGAAGAAGAAAGGTGAAGCTAGGGTTGAAGGATCCATCTTTCTCCTCAAATTCGTGGTAAATCTTCACCAAGGTATGGTAGTCCTTCATCCATGGATAGTTTTCATCCATGGAGTCCCTCCAAACTCGATATGAAACTTGTAATTTTCTCCAAAAGCTAGGGTTTTACTCCAAGTCATGGATTCACTTCAAAAACGATTCTAATGATTTAATTGCTTTATATTATGATCAAATTAATGATTATTTACTGTTTTTAAGATGAATTCCCCTATTTTTCCAATTTGAATCTTAAAGTGTGGATATTGATTGATGCAAGTAGAATATGATTGAATTATGCATGTAGTACTTGAACTACTTGAATTATATTATCATCCATGTCTAATGTAGTAATTCTAGATGTGTTGGTAAATTATGATCTATGGTCCTTGAAAGGCAATGTATGAGAATTATGCATGATTATGAGGGTTTGTATATGATGTGAGAACACTTTGAGAGTAAAGTGAAGATGATTATGATTTAGTTGTTGTGTTGTTGGAGGTTATCCTCATGTACACACTTATGTATGAATATGATATGATGTGAAAGGTTTGTCATATGTAGTGATTCTAAGGTTTGAAGACTAGTCTCACCTATTGAATCTATGAGCTATGGTATGATTTGTGTTGGATTGAGTGTCAAGACATTCTTCCAAGACTATGAACTTAAGTCAAGACTTAATATAAAATCTATGGGAATTAATGCTTAGCACCGAGTGGATATGAATATGAGATTGAAGCTTTTACCTTAGTTGAGTCCGAATTTCCAAATGGGTTCCTTTTACCATAGTTGAGTCCGGGTTCCCAAAGTATGTATCTCGTGAGATGGAAACCTTCTACCTTAGTTGAGTCCGGGTTTCTAGGAGCAATCTCCCTATCCCATAACTATGTGCCCTCATAGGTCTTTAGCTAGTGGATCCACCTAAGCTAAGAGTATGGTCCTACCTTAGGCAAGTAGGACAACCCCTTTTCGGTGTGGGGTAGACACCGGATTCCATGATAAGCTCACATGGTCTATGTCGGTTAAGGCTATTCCCTATTATGCTACTATGAACAAGAAGTTGAATTGTGAACTATAGTTACTCAAGAAGTATTACTTATTATGGGTGGGATTATGGGATCTTATCCATGCATTGCACAAGTAAGCTTTAAGGGTATTTATGATATGTTCCTCTTATGAAATGATGATTTATGAATTACTTATGCTTATGACTTATTCTTCTTCATTATTTTCCAAATGATGTTTTTACTTAGCACATTGCATACATTCAACTAAATGTCCCTTTTAGCATGATTTCAAGGTTTTATGCATGACTATCATACTTCGTGCATTTTTGTACTAACCCATATTTTCTACATATTTTCATAAGTGTAGGGTCCGGTTCTTGAGGTGATCTCCTTCTTGGTCAAAGCTTGGATCGACTATTCTCCTTGCTTTTGGTGAGTCCTCATGGTTCGAGGACGGATGATGATTTTCTAGTTTCTTTTCTTGTACTTCCATTTGAGAACTATGTTGTAAGGGTTGTGACCCTATTTGAGACTTCAATTGTAATAGATGGCTAATTGAGACAAGTCTAGACTTCCGCTATGCTTTTATGAAAACTTTTAAGACATGAAATGTGTTTTACTCTTTATTGTTCTTTACTTATGTTATGATATGCTAAGTGGCTTACATGGTTCCTTTCGGGGTCCTATGTGCCATGTTACGTCTAGGGGGTACCCTTGGGTCGTGACAGATACACCTTAACTAAACTAAGGTCCTATTATCCTCCGTACTCTTATTTTTTTCTTTTGTAATTTTATACACCTTTTGGCTTATGTGGCACACTCGTGACCCCACGTAGTTGAGGTGTATGAGTGATGTTTGGATGTCACGTAAGCCAAAAAAAGTGTATAAAGTTACCCAAAAAAATTGGTTTTGGGGGTAATAAGGCCTTATTTAGCTAAGGTGTGTCTCTGAAATTTAGTTAATAGTCTAGGGGGTACTTGTACCCTATCCCTAAAAATTACTATAAGGCACAATAATTGACAATTCAAAATATTTAAAAGATATATAAAAAACTAGAAAACATATCCGCGCTTCGCGCGGTGTATTAATCAATTTAGAAAACATTTTTTAAAATACAATTTTGTCAAACAAATATGATAAAACTTTTCATGTTTATGCATAAAAAAATAATTATAAATATTCAGGAAATCTTTATTATATAAGTTTGTTATTAAAATTAAAGTTAGATGAACAATACTTTTTTTTATTATATCTTCTTTGAAAAATAAAAATATATAAAAAGATTTAAAAAAAAAAATTGAATTTGTGTATGTGATTCTAATAATAGTAGGTTTGTTTCTTTAATTAAATAGTATGAAATACTTGTTTTCCGAAAAATTTTAAGAATAAAACAGTGAAAAGAAAAGAAACTAAACATATAAAGGAAAAAGAAATAATATAAGTAGGAACATTACAATTCAATGGAATTGCTCCTCTTCAATTGGACAGTTAAAAGACATCTACTACAAATTCTTTTATTATAAGATTAAAATTTTAAACAATATTTTTCCTTTATTTAATTGTAAGTATTTATAAACTTTTCATAGTTATTATTCTATGGCTAAAATTAAGTCAACTAATACTGTTTTTTGCTAAGCTTATTTTTCAAAGTTAGATAAGATTAGACTAATTTAATATTTTAAAATTAAAATTAAAATATCAAAAAATTATATGAAAAGTATTATAAATTACAATTTTATTCACGCATCGTGTATCAATATGATTTAAAAAAAAATATTAATTAAATTTTAATTAAAATTTATATCATTTGACTCTTTAAAAGGAATAATATTAAAATGGGGGAAAAAGATCCAAAAATTGACAAACTAAATAAATAGAAATATGGTATGATCTTGGTACAAATTTAGCTAAGATATAATAGATTAATGGATGAAATCTTCATGTATTTATGCATAAAAATTTTAATATTTTCTCAAATTAGTTCCAAAACTTTGCATATCACCTATTTCATAATTAATTAAGTTCATAGCTTAGATTTTTTTTAAAATCTGATTGTCAATTACAAGCTTTTCAAATTTTTGAAATTAAATATTCTAACATTAAAAAAATACTTGTTAATATAGCCCATATCATATAAAACGCACTATCACTCTATGTATAGATTACAAAGTAAAAGAAAAAAATTAAATCTAACTTTATAAATTTTTAAATTATGATCATATACTGATTTATAATTTGTAAAAGTTAAAAATATGTTGATGAAGGTCTAAGTCACGAAATTTTAACCTCAATTTGTCCAGCAAGAAAATTTTTTAGCCAAAAGTAATGCATACCTTCTCTAATTGCTTTCAGACTTTTCTTGCCCGCTTCCTCTTAACGTTTCTCAAAATCATATTTTTAAAATTCTCACACTATTTCTACATTTATATGAGTTGAATCAATTTAATTAATTTTAACTATAGAAGAAAAATCTTGGATATTCTAAGTGTAATTTGTAAAAATACACATTTCTCAATGAAACAAATTTCTATTTTATTTATGAAAAGTTAGATCATTTCAATGATGAAAATTTTAAAATAAATAAAATTATGAAAATTCACAAGGAGACTACAATTAGTTGGAAGACATATATTATTAACAAATAACTTTTTTGACTTGTACTTCGGAAGAATCAGTGGCGAGCTCGATTAATTTTAAAATCTCTTGTTTTTTCTTCACTTGTGTGTCTCACGAGGTGAGGACCTAGTCATCCTTCAATCTTCGTTTCTTTGCTTCAAAAGGAGCAAAAATCACCTCTTTCCGATCATGTATTTACGTTTATTTGATACATTCTCTGTACATTAAATTCATAATAAGCTCAATACACTCAAAAGAGGAAATGATGCATAAAATATAGGGCAATAATGTAAGATTAATATATACTTTTAGCCGAATATCACTCCACAAGAAATGTCCTCTTGTTTGTCAAAGGAACAATAAGTAAAAGAAATTTAATTAGTTGTAGAGAGAATATGCTTAGGAAAATAGTGAGGATGAACAAATTTAAGTAGCTATTAGAAATTAAATATAATCATTAATGTTGCAACTATTAAAAGAAATAGTGAAACGTTTGCAATTAGTGCTAATTTGTAGTCAATTAGTTATTTTTGCATCATTATGTACTTAGCAGTTATATTTGAAAGGAAAAGTTAAATTAATAAATGCGAATAAAAGGAAAGAGAGTAATTTTTAAAAAGTGTTATAAACAAAAATAGAAGAAAAAAAATTCAAAATTCTGAGAAAATAAATAAATACTAATACTGGTCAATGAGCTATGCCACATCAGCGTGTTTATTTTCAGCTTTATATAGATATATATATTTACGATTAAAGATGGACTTGCTTAAATCTCAAAGTTCGAAATGGGTCACATAAATTTGGACCGAGAGAGTATATATTTGATTAAGGTAAAGTCGTGAGATATGCGTTACGTTAATGTGGAACACATATATACTGAAAAATAATTTAGTTACGTCAGTGATTTGAAATTGATTGACCGGAGAGAGAAATTAAACCTTTTGAAATTTAAATTATGATGAAGGATGTAACTGATTAGATTATGGGATTGAAATAAGAGAGAGATTGAAGGAGTGAAAATAGGAGGTGGGAAATGCGGGTTTGTAAAGTTGGAGTAATGTATCTAGACGAGTTGGGATTTTGGAGAAAATAAGGAATTTTAGTAATATTTTGAATAGTAGGGAATAATAGAAAATATGGTAAATAATGATGTGTATATAGGTAATATTTTCAATAATTAAAGAGTTTTTAAACGGGTTGAAATCGAAGATTAAATTAGAATCAATTGAGGATTTTCTTAAATTCTCTTAAAGTCAAGCCATGATTGAAGGACGATAGTATTATATACTCCCTCATTTCTAATTTCGAGATTCAAACAAGTTTATCTTTGATCATAAATTTTTCCTATATCTTTTAAATATTTTGGATTGTCAATTATTGTGAGTCATAGTACTATTTACGTAATTTACAAATATATAAATTTTCATTTCAAAATAATTGAAGATTTCATGCGTAAATTTCCGATCAAACTTAAATTGTTTGACTCTCAAAAAATAAAATATGTCACATTAATTGAAACAGAAAGGGATAAAAATTTAGTCAAGGTAATTAAAGTGGTGAGACAAGCGTTAGGGTAATGTGTAACATGGATACAGACACATACACATGCTAGTGTGGAACAAAACGTAGACTGACAAAGAATTTAGTTACCATTACCTGAAATATAGGATTTTTCTCCAATAAATAGCAGTGGTAGAAAATCTACTTTCCATTCATAAACCATTCAATAATCATGGGATTTTTCCTCTTTTCTCAAATGCCTTCATTTTTTCTATTTGCCTCTGCACTTGTGTTCATCCTAATAGTATCCCACTCTTGTCATGCCCAACAGGACTATTTGGATGCACACAACACAGCTCGTGCTAATGTGGGAGTTGGACCATTGACATGGGACAACCAGGTGGCAGCCTACGCCCTACAATATGCTTCCCAATTGGCTACTGATTGCAACCTCGTTCATTCTCATGGCCAATATGGTGAGAACCTTGCTGCCGGTAGCGGTGACTTCATGACGGCCACGAAAGTTGTGGAGATGTGGGTCGACGAGAAACAATACTATCATCATGACTCCAATACATGTGATGAAGGAAAGGTGTGCGGACATTATACTCAGGTGGTTTGGGGTAATTCTGTTAGTCTTGGATGTGCTAGGGTTCAATGCAACAATGGAGGATACGTTGTCTCTTGCAACTATGATCCTCCAGGTAATTTTATAGGCCAAAGTCCATACTAGAAAAAACGACTTATTACTTAATGATATATATATATATATATATATATATTTGTACTCCTATGTGAGGGCATGTAGTTCCATATTAAAAGTAAAAGAATAATGTACAAGTTGTAACAAGTATGAAGCTGCTTCTATATATGATCTGATTATTATGAATTACTACTCTTAAGAAATCATGTGTTGATGTTCTAATTAACTGCGCTTTCATGATCAAAATCTTAATAACATGCATTTTCAAACAATAGGAAAGCAACGCGTATGCAGGAGGGGGTCACTAGGTTCACGTGAACCCATGATTCCCTTTTGAAATCATATATAGTAGTGTTATATTTTTAATTTTTTTGTTAAATATAGATGTGTGAACCCACAATCGAAGTATCATATAATGCAATGATGATTGGGTGCACCCCTCGGTGAGATTAGAAATTTGAATTTTATATCTATTTTGTATTATTTTTCTTTCTAAAATTAGGTAACACCTCTCTAAGTGGTTATTGGTAACACTTTTGGAGTTTTAATTAATTAATCATTTCAAGTTTGGACCTATAGATTGAAAATTTTAACTGTTTTCAATGATACAAACCTATATGTCAAATCGATTAGATCCACCTTTTCATAATAGTGCACCCATCATTCTGAAATTTTGGATACACCTGTGAAAGCAACATATATATTATAGCACGTATGTACTGTTAATACATATATAATGATCTGCTAGAGGACAGAAAACATAGACGCAATTGATCCACTTGCTAATGTCTATCTAAGACAACCTATGGTGGCACATAGTTATGGGACATGGGTAATCGCCGCTTGTCCACTCGGTGCTAAACATAAATCCCACAGAATAGTCATTAATCATATTCATCTTATTATCCATTGAAAGGCACAATTAAGTATCCAATTCAAGCTAGAGTTCATTAGAATAGCTCCTTAATATCGATTCAACTTAGGTGAGAAATCCTTTCAACCTTATGAATCTTTTATGTAAGAATACTCTTTCACATTCATGTTTTAATAGTATGTGAGAAACCTTTCACAACAACAACAACAACATCGATGCTCACTCTTAAGAAACCTTAAGTCATTTAGATCAATTTCGTAAAGAAACATGTATATCTTCACAAATTCATCTTTCATAATTCATAAACTTCATCATGTGATCAAAACCTAGAAATCATGGATCATGCATGGTCTCATGTGAATTCAACTTAAAAACATGCAATTATCTCAATTAATGCATGATAAAAAGACATAAAACAATCAATTGGATCATAATGTAAAAGAACA
>JAJONR010002107.1:0-38131 GCA_029582245.1 Solanum etuberosum
AAAAAAAAAAAAAAAAAAAAAAAAAAAAAAAAAAAAAACCTCAACTCTAAACCCTATGAAATCCTAAGAAACACTAAACCCAGAGAAAACTTAAGAAATCCTAAGAGACTTAAACCCTAAACCCTTAGAAACCCTAAATCCTAAGAAACCCTAAACCCTTAGAAACCCTAAATCCTAAGAAACCCTAAACCCTAATAATCCCTAAAAACCTTTAAAAACCCTAAACACTAATCCCTAATAAACCCTAAGCCTAAACCCTAAGAAACCAAAGAAACCCTAAGCCCTAAACCCTAAGGAACCCTAAACCCTAAAAAACTTAAAAAATGCAAAAAAAACCTTAAAACCCCAAACCTAAAAAACCCTAAAAAAACCTAAGCCATAAACCCAAAACCCTAAAAATCCTTAAAAAAACAATAAACCCTAAAAAGCCCTCAGAAATCTTAAGAAACTCTAAACCCTGAATTCTAAGAAACCCCAAAACCTAAAAAACCTTACAAAAACCTAAACCTTAAAAATCCTATAAAAAACCTTTAAAAATCCTAAACCCTAAGAAACCCTAAACCCTAAAAAATAAATCCTAAAAACCCTAACCCTAAGAAATCGTAAACCCTTAAACCTAAATCGTAAGAAACCCTAGAAAAAACATAAACCTAAAACACCCTAAAAAAAACCAAGCCCTAAACCCTTAACTCTAAGAAACCCTAAACCTTAAGAAACCCTAAACCCTAAGAAATCCTAATCCCTAAACCCTAAGAAAGCTAACCTTAAACCCTAAGAAATCCTAAGAAACCCTAAAGCCTAAACCATAACCCTTAAAAACCCTTAACCCTAAGAAACCCTAAAAAACCTTTAAAATACCTGAAACCTATAAATTCCTTTAAAAAAATCCTCAAAAAACCCTAATAAACCCTAAGACGTAAACCCTAAACCCTAGAAAAACCTTGAACCCTAAATCCTAAGAAACCCTAAATCCTAAAAATCCCTAAAACATATACCCTAAAACCCTAAAAATCCCTAAAACATATACCCTAAGAAACCCTAAACCAAAATCCTAAAAAAAACCTTTTAAAACCTAACTCCTAAACCCTAAGAAACCCTAATAAACCCAAAACACTAAACCCTAAGAAATCCTAAACCTTAAAATCCCATAAAAACCTTAAATCTTAAAAAAACCTAAAAAATCTTTAACACTAAATTATAAACCCTAAGAAACCCTAAATTCTAAATCTTAAACCCTAAGAAACCTTAACATCCCTAAGAAACCCTAAACCCTAAACCCGGAGAAACTCTAAACCTTAGATCCTAGAATCTGTAAACCCTAAATATTCTTTAAAAAAATCCTAAACCTAAAAAATCCTAAGAAAGATTTAAAAACCCAATAATTAAAAAACCTTATAAAACCCTAATCCCTAAGAAACCCTACTAAGCCCTAAACCCTAAACTCTAAGAAACCCTAAACCTAAAAATCCCTAAAACCCTTTCAAAATCCTAAACCTAAAAACCTTTTAAAACCCTAAAAAAACATTAAAACCCTATAAAAACCTTTAAAAACCCTAAGCGCTAAAACCCTACACCCTAAAAAGCCCTACACTCTAAACCCTAAAAAGCCCTAAACTTTAAACACTAAGAAACCCTAAACCCGAAGAATCCCTAAACTCTAAAAAAAAGGAAACCCTAAGAAACCCTTAACCCTTAAAACCTTTAAAAACACTAAACCAAAAAAACCCTAAAAAACTTTTAATAACCCTAAACCTAAAAAAACCCTAAAAACCCTAAAAAAAATGTAAAAAATCTAAATTAATAAAACCTTAAGCCCTAAATTCTAAAAAATCCTAAGATAAACCCTAAAAACACCCTAACCCTAAACCCTAAGAAACCTAAACCTAAACCCTAAACCCTAAGAAACCTTAAGAAATCCAAAATCCTAAACCCTAAGAAATCCTAAATCCTGAGGAATCCTAAACCCTAAAATACCTTTAAAAAATATAAACCTAAAAACCCTAAAAGTCCCTAAAACCCCAAAAAACCTAAAAAAAAACTTTAAAAATCCTTAACCCTAAAAAACCTGAACCCATAAAAACCTTAAAAAAATTCAAAACTCTAAACCCTAAGAAACCCTAAACCCTAAAACTCCTAAGAAAGCCAAAACCCTAAGAAATTATACTAAACCCTAAGAAACTCTAAACCCTAAGAAACCCTAACCCTAAACCCTAAGAAACTCTAAGAAACCCTAAACCTTAAAAAACCAGGAAAAATCCCTAAACCTAAAAAATCACTAAAAACCTTTAAAACCCTAAACTTAAAAAACTCTAAACCCTAAAAAACCATAAAAAACCTTTAAAACCCCTAAATCCTAAACCCTAAAAATCCAAAAAAAAAACATTTAAAAACCCTAAACCCCAAGAAACCAAAGCCCTACACCCAAAACCCTATAACATCCTAATACCTAAGAAACCTTAAAACCTAAACCCTAAGAAACTCTATGAAATCCTAAACCCTAAGAAACTCTAAACCCTAAACACCAAACCCTATGAAATCCTAAGCCCTAAGAAACCCTAAACCCTATGAAACCCTAAGAAACCCTAAACCCTAAAAAACCTTTACAAATCCAAAAACACTAAGAAACCCTAAACCTTAAAATCGCTAAAAGCAATTAAAACCCTAAAAACTATAAGCCCAAAACCCTAAAAAACCCTAAAACCCCTTAATCCTAAACCATAAGAAACTCTAAGCGCTCAACCTTAAGAAACCCTAAATCTTATTTACCCTAAATCCTAAGAAGCCCTAGACCCTAAGTAACCCAAAACCCTAAAAATCGATAAAAAACACCCTAAAAACCCTAAAACCTAAACTCTAAATTCTAAAACCTAAGAAACCTTAAACCCTAAAAATTGATAAAAACCACAAAAATATCCTAAAACCCATATATAAAACCTAAACCCTAAGCTTTGAACCCTAAAAAACCTAAATTACTTTTCTTATATGTAAAGGAGAGTCTCCCTTATTTATAGTTTTCCTAGATTTATTGTATTGAGAGGAGTCCTCTCGATAGGTGCATAGAATCTAAATTTCCTTTTCTAGAATGGGGATGCACTAATTTTCCTTAGTAGGAGAATTAACCATGAGCCAACATAGGGCAGAGGTAAGTCCCCCTCCTTGTATTTTGTTTATTTTCGTATTAATGCTAAGGCCTGGGGGTGTTGCTAAGCCCATGACCCCCTCAAGGGTCGTTCAAATAATAATAAAAAAACACCTAAATTCTAAATGCTAAAACTTAAGAAACCCTAAACTCTAATAAACTCTTAAAAATCTCTAAAACCCTTTAAAACCCCTAAACCTAAAAACCCCGAAAATTCTTAAACCTTAAAAAATCGCCAACCCTAAGAAACCTTAAACCCTAAGAAAGCCTTAGAAACCTTAAACACTAAGAACCCTTAAACCCTAAGGAACCCTAAACCATAAAAACCCTAAGAAACCCTAAACCCTAAAAAACCTTAAAATTCCTAAACTTGAAAAACCCTTAAAACACTAAACCTAAAAAACCCTAAATTCTAAAAAACCATAAACCCTAATAAAATCTAACCATAAACCTAAAGAACCCTAAAAATCCCTAATCCCTAAACCCTAAATCCTAAAAAAACATAAACCCTAAGAAAAACTAAACCCTAAGAAACCCTAAATCCTAAGAAACCATAAACCTTAAACCCTAACCCATAAACCCTAAGAAACTCTAAATCCTAAGAAATCATAAACCTTAAACCCTAAGAAACCCTAAATAATAAACCCTAAGACATCGTAAACTCTAAAAAACCCTAAACCCTATAAAAAACCCTAAAATATTTTTAGAAACCCTAAAAATCCCCAAACCCTAAGAAATCCAAAACCTTAAGAAACCTTAAACCCTAAAATCTAAGAAACCCTAAACCCTAAGCCCTTAGAATCTCTAAACCCTGAAAAACCCTAAACCTAAAACCCTAAAAAACCTTTTAAAACAGTAAACCTCAAAAAAACCCGAAAAACATTAACCTTAAACCTTAAGAAGTAAACACTAAGAAACCCTTAACCCTAAATCCTAAGAAACCCAAAACCCTAAGAAACCCTTAGAAACTCTAAACCCTAAAAAAACTCTGAAAAATCTGAAACCAAAAAAACCCTAAAAAACCTTTAAAAACTCTAAATCTAAAAAATCCCTAAAACATAAACCCTAAAAAATTCTAAACCTTAAGAAACCCTAAACCCTAAACTCTAAGAAATCTTAAACCCTAGAAAAACCTTGAACCCTAAATCCTAAGAAACCCTAAAACCCCTTTAAAAAACCTGAAACCTAAAAATTCCTAAAAAAATCCTTAAAAAACCCTAAGAAACCTTAAGACATAAACCCTAAACCCAAGAAAAACCTTGAACCCTAAATCCTAAGAAACCCTAAACCCTAAAAATCCCTAAAACCTATACCCTAAGAAACCCTAAACCTAATAACCCTAAAAAAAAACTTAAAAAACCTAAGTCGTAAACCGTAAAAAACCTAAACCCTAAGAAACTCTAATAAACCCAAAACACTAAACCCTAAGAAACCCCAAATCCTAAAAACCCATAAAAACCTTAAATCTAAAAAAAACCTAAAAAAATCCTTAACACTAAATTATAAACCCTAAGAAACCCTAAATCCTAAACCTTAAACTCTAAGAAACCTTGACTTCCCCAAGAAACCCTAAACCCTAAACCCTAAACCTGTGAAACCCTAAACCCAAAGAAACTCTAAACCTTAGATCCTAGAATCCCTAAACCCTAAATAACCTTTTAAAAACCATAAACCTCAAAAATCCTAAGAAACATTTAAACACCCTATAATTAAAAAAATCATATAAAACCCTAATCCCTAAGAAACCCTAAGCCCTAAACTCTAAGAAACCCTAAACCCTAAAAAACCCTAAAAACCATTCAAAATCCTAAACCTAAAAAACCCCTAAAAAACATTAAAACCCCTATAAAAAACCTTTAAAAACCTTACACCCTAAAAGCCCTACACCCTAAACCCTAAAAAGCCCTAAACTCTAAACCCTAAGAAACCCTAAACCCTAAACCTGAAGAATCCCTAAACTCTAAAAAAAAGGAACCCTAAGAAACCTTTAACCCTAAAAACCATTAAAAAAACCTAAACCAAAAAAACCTAAACCAAAAAAACCCTAAAAAAAATTTAAAAACCCTAAACTCTAAACCCTAAGAAAGCTAAACTCTAAACCCTAAGAAAGTCTAAAAAACTCTAGAAAAACCTTAAAAACCATAACCTAAAAAATCCTAAACCCTAAGAAACCCTTAAAAACATTAAACCCTAAGGAACCCTTAACCCTATGAAACCCTAAAAAACCTTAAACCCTAAGAAACCCTTAAAAACCCTGAACCTAAAAAATCTTAAAAACCCTAAACCAAAAAAAACCCACCTAAAAACCTCCAATCCCAAAACCATAAATCCTAAAAAAAACCGTAAACCCTAAGCCCTAAGAAACTCTAAACCCTAAGAAACCGTGAACCCTATGATGTAATTCTCGCCACGAATTACGGATAAAATGCGAAAATAAAAGAAGGATAGAAGAAGAGATACAAGAGAAGGAACAATTGGCAACTAAAGGATGTATTAAATCCTAAAACCTCCAATTACAATCCCTAAACAAGCACCTAATCAAGATAAATAGATTGACACAAGAAAATGAAATCAAAATCAACCTAAAGGTATATTAAACCTAAAGACCTTAATCGATTAATCTGAATCTCTTATGAAGACCTCAAGGAAATTGAATCTCCAAGCAACCCCCATTTCTAAACAGAGTTCAACAAAAGCTTTACCAAGCTCTCAAGTCTCTCAAAGGATTTCAAAATAGTCTAACCTAAAAATGAAACCCAAACTAGCTATTTATAGTTTTAGGCATGTATTACAAAAGAGGCCCAAAAGAGGCCCAAAAGTGGCTCGAAATGGACAATGGGCGAGCTGGGTCGGGGCTCGCCTAGTGGGCTTGGTGAGTCGCCGACTGGTTCGGCGATGGAACCTTCTCCCTTGGCTTCTCCCTAGGCAGCTTGCTGTAACTTTCAGCGGTCTTGGGGTCCATTGGACAATGTGCCGAATGGTTCTTGTTGCTCGCATAAAGTAGCAGCTTCAATCTTCTTCCCTGCACTTCCCCAAGCGATCTTCCATGCATGGGAATCTCTCCTTGCCATCAATACAAGCTCAAGAACCTCCATCCTTGTGAACAATCCTTCAATACTTTAAAGTTCCCAAACTTGGCTGTGAGTGAATGGTCTTGAGGCAATCTGAATTGCATCATTCTCCCTTTATTGAAAAGGATTCGTCCTTGAATCCAAACCTTGCAATACCATAGGGAAAGAAAATAATAACAAGATCCTCATGGCATGAGGGTTAGCGTTAACAATAACTAGTCTATCACCATGCCAAGGATGCACAAATTTAACATATAACCAAGCATCAAAATGATCAACAAAGGTTTTGTAACCCATCAAAACAAGAGATACTTGGCTACCTAAGAAACTTTGACAAAGGGGTAGAGCAAAAGAACCAATACTCTTAAGCAACCACACATGTAAACCCTCATTGGTTCCACATTCCAACAAGAACAATTCCCCTTTTAAGTCAAGTAGCATATGAACACTCTCATACCTAAGTGCAAAGGCCTAAACAATGTTAACCCAAATTAAGAATCCATCCAATGCACTAGCTAACTTCAAGAATGTAATTATTCCCAATTCATGAGCGGGGTCAAGTACAGAAGTGTTTCCCACACAAATTGGCAAACATACCGCATTCAAGCACATAGGATCAAATAATAACACCAAGTAAGAATCATATGAACGAAAGAAAGTGTTACTACCATACTCATCACAAGTTAGACCAACACTCGGGTCAAATGGGAAGGGAATATATAACATCAAGTCAAGGAGACTCCCATTTTCCCTATTGATACTACTATTAACATAAAATAAGCTACCCACACAAGCATGAGTATCATCATATGCAAATAGATAATAGAGAAAGGTGGCATGCACCCTAGGGACATCTAAGGTGTTCTGATATGCAAGATCACAACTAGGTTCAAGGATCCTAGCACACATTACATTACAAGAAGGAACACACAAAGACATCATGGAAAATTTAAAATAAACTTCATCTTCTCTCAAAAAATAACTCCTACCCCCATAAGATGTACAATCAAAAAGATCATACTTAAAGCAAGAGTAAAGAAAGGGATTTAGGAAACTACCCTTCCCCATACACAATGTAGGCTGCTCAAGTGGATTGTAAACCCTCAAGAAGGACTTTCCATCATAGGGAAAGGTGTCAACAGATGATGCAATCCAGATTGCCTCAAGACCTTTGACTCATAGCCAAGCTTGGGAACCCTAATGTATTGAAGAGTTGTTCACAAGGATGGAGGCTCTTGGGCTTGTATTGGTGTCAAAGAGGGGATCACATGCGTGGAAGATAGCTTGGGGAAGCAAAGGGACAACATTGCCCCTTTGGCGAGCAGGAGTGCAGTTAGCGCGTCGCCCAATGCCTTGGGCGATGACTCCCAGACCGCCCAAAGTTACAGAGCGTGGCTAGAGATGGAGTCCAAGCAGGAACCATTGCCGACCAGTCGGCGCACCGCCTATCCCATTAGGCGAGCCCGACTTGGCTCGTCCATTGGCCATTTCGGGTCACTTTTGGGACCTTTTATGTAATAAAGTCCTAAAACTATAAATAGGCAGTTTAGGGTTCATTTTAGGGAGATTATCTTGAATGTTGAAAACTGAATACTCATGTTTGAGTGTTGATCTTGGTAAAACTTGTTTTGATTATTGCTTAGAAACGAGGGTTGCTTGGGAGTCCAATTCCCTTGAGGTCTTTGTAAGGGTTAGGTGCTCCTTGTAGGATTGACGAATTGAGGTCTTAGGGTTTAATATACCCTTTGATTGCTTTTTGTTTCCTCTTTTTGTGTCTATCTAGTTATCTTTAATTTCTTGTCTTTCAATTTCTGCATTTTATTATAGTTTCCTTTTGAGAATTACATCATTTGGTATCAAAGCAAGGCTTAGTTTAGTTCCTACGAATCTAGTCTTTGGTTTGTTACGGAAACCAAAAAAAGTGTTCAAAACATTTTTGAAGAATTTCCAAAATGGGTCTTGTTGATTTTGAGTCTTCTTTGAAGTTTCCAAGGTTAGATTAGTATTTCCTAACCTTATTTGAGTCTAGGGCTGAGATTAGAAGGGTTTTGGTTCACTATTGAAGGATCCACCATTGGAGGTTGAAGAAACTTGAAGAAGACACAAGTGGGTTTTGAATTCTGGAAGTTTTGGCAAGGAATTGAGAGCTAAAAAGTATTGGGTGTTGGTCTCATATAAAAGAGAGCTTGTAACTCAATTTTCGTGAAATTCTGAGCTAAAAAGCTAGAGGGTTAATTTTTGGGTCTTCATCTTGTTCTTGAAGAACATTCAAATCTTCAAGGGAAGGAAAATTCAAAAAGAAGGAGTTTGATTCCAAAAGAGAAGAAAGAGAAAGTGGATAAGTGTTAGTACAAGGTAATTTACCAAAAGGGGTAAGGACTAAAGGAAAAAGTACAAGGGGGACCACAAGAGCACAAATTCGGAGGTCTTCAGGAGCAGGTACTGGAACTTTCGGCGATGTCGACTTTGTTCGCCAAAGTCCACTCGGCGCATCGCCGAACTTCCACCCAGATCGCCGACATGCCTTAACAGAATGTAAAGTTTGGCGAATCAATCTTCAAGTTGGCGAGCTGAACTTCAACTTTGGTGAAGAAAACAGTGCATTTGGTAATCGGAAACTCATTTTATCCCCCTAATCTCAGGTTCTAATTTCCTAGTTTCATTTTCTTTTGATTCTCAAACGTTCTCAAGATTCCTAAACTAATTCTCAACTCGTAATTGATCTACTTGTTGATTATTGGTTCTTGAATTCTCTTCTTTGTTAGTGCCTTTTCTTTTCGTACTTTTATTCGTTTTACTTCGTAGTTAACTTCAAGTCCGTTTTTGCTTTAATTGAGTCATCCGTCTTTCTTTAAAACAAGAATCCATTCCGGCCAAGAGTAGATATTGACACCTTGTGATCAACCGAGTATAAGCAATCTTCAACATTAGCCGCGCCAATTTGAAAGGCAATCAAATGTGTGTAACACGAGTGATTGTGAGTTCTTTTTACTAACGCTAACGTTGTTTGTTGTTTTGTGAGTTGACTTATTGTTAGGTACCATGGCACCGCTCTAGTCGATTTCTTGAAGCTTCCTACCACTAAGCTTGCTAAGCCTTACAAACTTCAATGATTGAGTGAATGTGAGGGAGTGAGGGTGCAAAGACAAGTGTTGATCAAGTTTCAAATTGGAAAATACCAAGATGCGGAGAAAGGAGGAAGTTGAAAGGAAAATACCAAGTATTGTTGGCTGAGCATGAAGAGATAAGGGAGGACGTGGAGTCCCAAAGTTCATTGATCCCTATCACACCTAGGGATCATGTGTTGCAATCTAACCCCTCTAATTCTTCTCCTCTCCATTCTATCTCTTTCCTTTTGCAGGATTCTAATGAAGCCCTTTTAATGGGACTGCCAAGTGGAGTGCCCCCTCTCCAGGGTATTGAGCACCAAATTGACTTTGTGTCGGGCTCACATTGGCCAACCAAACCGGCTTATTGAAGTAATTCGGGAGATATCGAAGAGCTACAAAGGCAAGTTGAGGAACTCCTCAACAAGGGCTATGTGAGGAAAAGTACAAGTCCGCGCGCTGTTCCGGTTCTATTGGTTCCAAAGAAAGATGGAGCATGCGCATCCTAATATATTTTTAGAAACCCTAAACCCTAAGAAACCCTAAAAATCCCCAAATCCTAAGAAATCCTAAACCCTAAGAAACCCTAAACCCAAAATGCTAAGAAACCCAAAACCCTAAACCATTAGAAACTCTAAACCCTGAAAAACCTTAAAAAATCTAAAAAAACCTTTAAAAACACTAAACCTAAAAAACCCCAAAAAACTTAAACCTTAAGCCCTAAACACTAAGAAACCTTTAACCCTAAATCCTAAGAAATCCAAAACCCTAAGAAACCCTTGAAACTCTAAACCCTAAAAAAACCCTAAAAAGCTTGAAACCAACAAAACCCTAAAAAACCTTTAAAAACCTTTAAAAACTCTAAATCTAAAAAATCTCTAAAAGATACTAAGCCCTAAAACATAAACCCTAAATCCTAAACTCTAAGAAATCTGAAACCCTAAGAATCCCTAAAACCCTAGACCCTAAGAAACCCTAAACCCTAAACCCTAAATCCAAAAAAACCCTAAACCCTAAACCTAAACCCTAAACCCTAAAATACACTAAAAGAAACCCTTTAAAAACCCCAATCCTAAAAAACCCCAAGCCCTAAACCCTAAACCCAAAACCAAAACCCTCAACCCTAAGAAACCCAAAACCCTAAACCCTACCCTAAAGCCTATGAAATCTTAAAATCTAAACCTTTAAAACCTTAAAAATAACTCCAAAAACCCTAAAATAAAACCTTAAAAAACCCTAAACCTTAAAAACCATATAAAAAACCCTAAAACAACCTTAAACCCTAAACCCTAAACCCTAAACTCTAAACCATAAGAAACCTTAAACCCAAAGAAAACCTAAAAACCCTAAGAAATACTAAACCCTAAGAAACCTTATACACTAATAAACCCTAAAAACCCTTTAAAACCCTAAACATAAAAAACACGAAAAACCTTAGCCCTAAAGCCTAAAACCTAAATACCCCTAATCCCTAAACTCTAAACCCTAAGAATCCTAAACCTTAAACCCTAAAAAACCCAAAACCCTAAACTCTATGAAACCATAAACCGTAAACTGTAACACCATGTATTACGCATAAGTTAGTTCGATTCATATGATACTTGAAATAGACTTATCGTATAGGTGAGGGACCATGTTTCTTATATGATTAGTGTTGGTTTAAACTAGCTTGGAAGGTGATGTGATGCCTTGCACGTTTCAGCATGTGTACTGTAACACCCCGTATTCTATGTGTACTAGTTCTATTTATATGTCGCTTATAAATTGCCTTGTGGTATAGTTATGGACTCGATTTCCTATGAGACTAGTGACAATAGATGTAACACCCCGTATTCTACGTGTACTAGTTCTATTTATATGATGCTTATAAATTTCCTTGTGGTATAGTTATGGACTCGGTTTCCTATGCAACTAGTGACAATAGAATAGGTTTAAAGTGAACTGTCCGTAGATTTTAATGCAATACGATTAAGTTGAAATCGATTGAAGTATTTAAACTTGAGATCATAAGGTGTTATTTGAGTCTAAAGTTTAAAGTGACATAGTGTATATAAGTTTTAAGTTAAGTTAAAGGTATTAAGGTCTAGAAATGGAATAAAATATTGAGGTGCTTGCTTGACTTAACTAAGCTAGTAGGTGACAAGTAGGTGCATCACTTACTTTGACTTATTGACCAGCCCAAAGGACCAAGTAGGTGCCCCTTTAAGTCAAGTAGCACACTTACACTCTCATACCTAAGTGCAAAGGCATAAGTAATGTTGACCCAAATTAAGACTCCATCCAATGCACTAGATAACTTCAAGAATGTAATTATGCCCAATTCATGAGCGGGTTCAAGTACAAAAGTATTCCCCACCCAAATTGGCAAACATACTTCATTCAGGCACATAGGATCAAGTAATAACACCAAGTAAGAATCATATGAATGACAGATGGTGTTACTACCATACTCAGCACAATTAAAACAAACACCGGGGTCAAATGGAAAAGGATTGCATAGCATCGAGTCAAGGAGACTCTCATTTGCCCTATGGATACCACTACTAACATAAAATATGCTACCCACACAAGCATGAGTATCATCATTTGCAAGTAGATAATATTGAGTCCTCAAATCCAAACCATGTAGACCACAAGCAAGAAACATATCCTCATAGCATGATGGTTAGTATGATGGTTAGTATTAAAAATATTGAACCGAGACGACTCAAACTCAAGGAACAACCAAACACCCTCTATTATCATGGATATTAAGCCCATAGATGGAGAACAAGGAATTTGGTTATTCTTCACGTCAACCGGATAATACCACCCAAAAGATGATACTTCCACAAGGTCAAATACTCTTAAACATTCACCGGGATCAAAATGAAAAAAGGTCCACATAACTGTAGCATACACACAAGCATAGACCTCAATGATATCCCGATCCACATGCAAGGCACCTTTAATACAACCAGTGGATTCATCATATGCAAAGAGATAGTAGAGGAAGGTATAAACTTCATTTCTCTTGGAAAATAGTTCCTATCCCCGTAAGATGCATAATCCACAAGATCATACTCAAAGCAAGAGTAAAGAAAGGGGTTTAGGAAACTATCCTCCCTCACACACAATGTAGGCCCTTCAAGTGGATTGTAAACCCTCAAGAATGACTTTCCATCATAGGAAAAGGTGTCAACAGATTCCTTCAAATGAAGCCTGTCATCTTGACCAAGCATCACTACACACAAGGAGATTTCCATCTTTGGGAAGTGCGTCATCACACCATAGGGGATTCTCAAACAATTTAATAGCATTTGTGAGAGTTCCACCTTTGGAAATTGTGTCATCACACCATAGCGGATACTCAAACGATTTAACAATATTTTCATCAAGCAAGAATGCCACATTGGAAGCATCATCCCATTTATGACATGGAGTGGGATGGGCCATCTTTGAAAACACACAATAACCATTGAGCCCATCAATCATATCATCTAATCTAGGTATATGATGACAATACCTTACGATGATTTTGTTGATGGCCCACCAATCAACACACATGCACCATGCTCCATCTTTATTTGGAACCAATAGAACCGAAACAACGCACGAACTTGTACTGTCCCTCACATAGCCCTTGTTGAGGAGTTCCTCAACTTGCCTTTGTAGCTCTTCGATATCTCCTGGATTACTTCGATAAGTCAGTTTGGTTGGCCAATGTACTGTCTCTCACATGACAAGCTTTCATTGGTATCACATCACATAGACCGCATCTTTGTATTTCCCAATTTGAAACTTGATCAACACTTGTCTATTCACCCTAAATTCCTCACTCCCACTCAACCATTTAAGTTTGTAAGGCTTATTAAGCTTAGTGGTAGGAAGCTTCAACAATTCCACTAAAGCGGTGCTAGCAATGTTTGCACAACTTCCACTATCTATGATCAAGGAACATACATTACCCTGGATGAGGCACTTGGAATGTAAAATATTCTCTCTTTGGCTTTCGTTACTCATGGCCTTGCTAATCATAGTTTGCCCTTACCACATACGTTGGTAGGGTGAACTTTCCTTCTTTTGGCCAAGCCTCATCCTCTGTGGACTTCCTCATCAAACAATCGGACACGCCGACATCTCTACCCTTACTTGGGTCTTGTTCCTCACCTTCAACACCTTCTGGGGTTTCCTCTTTATACCCTTCGTTTTGATTGATTGGTGTCGATTCAAAGCTTGATGGACAGTTTCGGGTGTGATAGTATAGTTAAAACTATCCTCCACATTGATCAATCTATCTTCCATCCTCGACATACTACCCCTCACGGTGGTCAATTGACCTCCTATATTGTTTATCGCCTCCATTAGAGATTCCAAGGTAACCCTTCCCTTAGGTGAGCGGGTTTCACTTCCGGTTTCCATCGTACCTAGCAATAAGACACTCACAAAACAACAAACAATGTTAGCGTTAGTAAAATGAACTCACAATCACTCGTGTTTACACACCTTTGATTGCCTCTCAAATTGGCGTGGCTAATGTTGAAGATTGTTTATACTCGGTTGACCACAAGGTGTCAATTTCTACTCTTGGTCGGAATGGATTCCTATTTTAAAGAAAAATAGATGACTCAATTAAAGCAAAAATGGACTTGAATCAGAAAGTTAACAACGAAGTAAAACGAATATAAAAGCATGAAAAGAAAAGGCACTAACAAAGAAGAGAATTCAAGAACCAATAACCAACAAGTAGATCAATTACGAGTTGAAAATTAGTTTAGGATTCTTGAGAACATTTGAGAATCAAGAAAGCAAACTAGGAAATTAGAACCTGAGATTAGGAGCGTAAAATGAGTTTCCGATCGCCAAATGACCTGTTTTCTTAGCCAAAAGTGAAGTTCAGTTCGCCAACTTGAAGATGCGATCACTAAACTTTACAGTCTGCCAAGGCAACTCGGCGATGGGGAGGGAAGTTCGGCGGTGCGCCGACTGGACTTGGCGAGCCAAGCTAGCTCGCCGAAAGTTCCAGTGTTTGAGGACCAACTCGGCGACCAACCTGCCCAAAGGGCGAGGCGTCGAGTGGGCTTGGTGAGCAATGTCGAGATCGCCTAATGCTCCACCACCTGTTCCTGAAGAATTCTGAATTTGTACTCCTGTGGTCCCCCCTGTATTTTTTCACTTAGTATTTACCCTCTTTGGTAAATTCCCTTTTGTACAAACACTTACCCACTTTATCTTTCTTATCTTTTGGAATCAAACTCTTCCTTTTTGAATATTCCTTCTCTTTGAAGATTTGAATATTCTTCAAGAACTTCAAGAACAAGATGAAGACCCAAAAATTAACCCTCAAGATTTTTAGCTCGAAATTTCATGAAAATTGAGAAACAAGCTCTCCTGGATATAGGGAACAACACCCAATACTTTTTAACTCTCAATTCCTTGCCAAAATCTACAGATTTCAAAACCCACTTGGACCTTCTTCAACCTCTAATGGTGGATTCTTCAATAGTGACCCAAACTCCTTCAAATCTCAGACCTAGACTCAAATAAGGTTAGGGAATACTATTCCAACCTTAGAAACTTCAAACAAGACACAAATAATCAAAATAATTTTGGGGTTTTTCTTCAAAAATGATTTGAACACTATTTTTTGTAATAACCCAAGACTAGAATCGTAGGAACGAATCTAAGCCTTGCTCTGATACCAAATGATGTAATTCTCACCGCGAATTATGGATAAAATGCGGAAATAAAAGAAGGATAGAAGAAGAGATACAAGAGAAGGAATAATTGGCAACTAAATGATGTATTAAATCCTAAAAGGCTCCAATTACAATCCCTAAATTAGCACCTAATCAAGATAAATAGATTGACACAAGAAAAGGAAATCAAAAGCAAACTAAAGGTATATTAAACCTAAAGACCTCAATCAATTAATCCGAATCAAGCACCGAATCTCTTACGAAGACTTCAAGGAAATTGAATCTCCAAGCAACCCCCGTTTCTAAACAAAGTTCAACAAAAGCTTTACCAAGCTCTCAAGTCTCTCAAAAGAGATCCAATTCATCAGTCATTCATTTTCAAAATAGTCTATGATGCAATCCGTATTACATCAAGACCGTTCACACAAAGTCAAGCTCGATACCTTCACAAGATGCAAGGTTTATTCATGAAGTTAGAGGTCCTTGAGCTCGTGTTGATGGCAATAAAGGATTCCATGCCTTGAAGATTGCATGGGAGAGTAATGATCCTTTTGGCGAGCCAGAGCCAATCGGCGGATCACCCAAGGGCTTGGGCGATGACTCCAGCCCGCCCAAAATTACAGAACGTGGCTAGGAGCTATCACCAGGAGGAATCATCGCCAAGTGGGTTAGGCGAGTCGCCAAGAGGGTTAGGCGAGCTCGACTTAGCTCACCCATTGGCACTTTCAGGTCAATTTTGGGCCTTTTTCACCTAAAACTATAAATAGCTAGTTTGGGTTCATTTTAGACTTAGACTTTTTTGAATATTGATGTTGAAAATTGAAAACTCATGTTTGAATGTTGAGAGCTTGGTTAAGCTTTTGTTGATTGTTGTTTAGAAACATCGGTTGCTTGGGATATCGATTCCCTTGAGGCCGTCGTAAGAGTTAGGTGCTATAGTTGGATTAACGAATCGAGGTCTTAGGGTTTAATATAAGTAAATTCCGGCGAGCTCAGTCTTGTTCGCCGAGTCCAATCGGCGCATCACCGAACTTCCATCCAGATCGTCGAGTTGCCTTGGCAGATTGTTAAGTTTGGTGATTCCATCTTCAAGTTGGCGAGCTGAACTTCACTTTTGACGAAGAAAACATGTCATTTGGCGATCGGAAACTCAATTTACCCTCATAATCTCAGGTTCTAGTTCGTAGTTCCTTTTCTTTTGATTCTCAAGCGTTCTCAAGATTCCTAAACTGATTTTCAACTTGTAATTTCTCTACTTGTTGACTATTGGTTCTTAAATTCACTTCTCTGTTAGTGCCTTTTCCTTTCATATTTTTTATTCATTTTACTTCGTAGTTAATTTCTTGATTCAAGTCCGTTTGCTTTAATCGAGTCATCCGTTCTTCTTTAAACAAGAATCCATTCCAGCCAAGAGTAGAAATTGACACCTTGTGATCAACCGAGTATAAGCAATCTTCAACATTAGCCGCGCCAATTTGAGAGGCAATCAAAGGTGTGTAAACACGAGTGATTGTGAGTTCATTTTACTAATGCTAACGTTGTTTACTATTTTTGTGAGTTGTCTTATTGCTAGGTACAATGGAAACCGGAGGAGAAACACACCCACCTACCAGAGGGATTACCTTGGAAACTATAATGGAGGCGTTGAACAACGTGAGGGGTGATATAACAAGGATGGAAGATAGATTGATCCACAAGTGGGAACGATCACACTAATTCTCCTACTATCACACCCGGAACCCTCCACCAAGCCTTGAACCCAACACTAATCCAATTGGGTTCAAACAGCCAAAGTACCAGTCGGCCGTTCCATTTCCCGCTTAGTCCAGAAGCTCCACCAAATCAAAGCCGACCTTACCAAACACCACTTAACCAAAATCTTCCCTACCAAAGGCCACAACCACAACCAAATCTAGTGAATAAGGTGAGGAATGATGAGTACTAGGGAGGAGATGAAGGTGAAGGTGAGGAAGCGCCGTGGAATGAGGCTCCAAGGAATCGACCAATAGGTCAAATGTTGCAGGGAGGACCAAAAGGTAGATTGGATCAGATGCCATATGGCAGGAGGCAAAATGGAAACCACCCTCAAGGTGGGGAACAACAGAAAGCTTATGTCAATCAAGAGTTTGGTCAAGAAGCTAGAGAGGAGTATGGTAACCTCTATCAAGGAGAGCATCGAAGGGGTTACTACCACAATGACCAAGGTGGCCATGGAGGCCGAGATGTTGGTATCAACTCTATCAAAACTACTCTTCCATCATTCAAAGGGGAATGCAATCACGATGCTTTTCTAGAATGGGAGTCTCATTGTGACCAGACCTTCCACGTCAATGACTTGATGGAGGTCAAAAAGAGTTGTTATGCTATTGCTCAGTTTGAAGGGTATGCTATTACATGGTGGGAATATATGAAGAAGTATCATTTAGTCATTCAAGAAGGTCATCCTCCACCATGGTTAAAAAGATTGATGCGAGTCAAGTATGTGCCGGAGAGATTCCGCCAAGGGTTACTTGCCAAATTGTACAACTTGAGGCAAGGGAGAAAAATTGTTGAAGCCTACCATGATGAGTTCCAAAACCTAATCATGAAGCTAGAATACGAAGAGAATGAAGTGCATGCCATTATTCGCTTCAAGGTAGGATTGAACAAAGAGATTTCTTCTAAGATGACCATTCATAGGTATCCTACCTTGAATGATGTCTTTGAAGCATCCCATGAAATAGAGAGGGAACTCAAGAAGGATAAAGTATCTAAGTACAAGGGTATTTCATCTTCAAATTCTTGGAGCAAGAACAAAGGGGGAGCTCAAGCATCGTCGGGTTGGAACAAAGATAAGGATTTCAAGAAGCCTTATGAGAAGAAGCCCTTTGAATGAAACACTCCAAAGTGTCCACCAAGAGAAAAAGGTAATAATGACCCAACCAAAGTCTCTAAAGGTATCCAATGTCACAAGTGTAGAGGAAGGGTTCATATGATGTGTGAATGTCCCAATCGGTTGAATTTTCTAATTCAAGGAGGGGAAATGTATCTTGGTGAAGAGGAAGAGCAAGAAGAGGATTGTGAAGAAGATCCTCAAGAGGAGGATGAGTTTGAAGGTGAGGAAGATAAGGAACAAGATCCATGTGGGGGAAAAGATGTCGTCGTTCCTAATGGTTTGATGAGGAAGATTCAAATTGACGAAGCTTGGCCTCAAGAAGGAGAGTATATCGTTCCAATCTATGTGGTGAGGCGAGTGATGATTAGCAGGGCCATGGATGATCCAAGCCAAAGAGAGAACCTTTTTAACTCCAAGTGTCTTATCAAAGATAATGTGTGTTCCTTGATCATTAATAGTAGGAGTTGTGCAAATGTTGCTAGCACCGCTTTAGTGGAATTCTTGAAACTTCCTACCACTAAGCATTCTACACCTTACAAGCTTCAATGGTTGAGTGAATGTGGAGAATTGAGGGTTCATCGACAAGTGTTGATCAAGCTCAAGATTGGGAAGTATCAAGATGAGGTTCTATGTGATGTGGTCCCAATGCAAGCTTGTCCTGTGCTACTCAGGAGACCTTGGCAATATGATCGTTCAACAAAACATGATGGGAGGGCCAACAAGTATTCACCTGTGTTGGATGATCATAAGTATGTTCTTCACCCTATGTCACCCTCTCAAGTCAATGAAGTGTATCAAAGGATAAGTGAGTTGAGGGAGAAGAGGAGGAGAGAGGAGGAACATGTGGAGGCTGAGAGAAATGAAGAAGAGGAGAGGAGGAAGTTGAAAGGAAAGGCCCAAGTATTGTTGGATAATTAAAAGGAGATAAGAGAAGAAGTGGCGTCCAAGAGTTCTTTGATCCTTATCACACATAGGGATAATGTGTTACAAACTAACCAATCTCATTCTTCCCTTCCCAATTCTATTTCCTTTCTTTTGCAGGATTATGAGGACGTCTTCCCAAAGGAGCTTCCAAGTGGATTACCCCTCTTCAGAGGATTGAGCACCAAATTGATTTCATGCCCGGATCACAATTGCCAAACAAGCCAGCTTATAGAAGCAATCCTGAGGACATCAAGGAGCTACAAAGGCAAGTTGAGGAAATCCTCAACAAGGGTTATGTGTAGGAGAGCATGAGTCCATGTGTCGTGCCGGTTCTATTGTGTACAAAGAAAGATGAAACATGGCGCATGTGTGTTGACTGTCGAGCCATCAACAGGATTACAGTAAAGTATCATCATCCTATCCCTAGATTAGATGATATGCTTGATGAGTTGAATGGCTCTTGTGTGTTTTCAAAGATTGATCTTAGGAGTGGTTATCATCAAATCTGGATGAACCCCGGTGATGAATGAAAAACCGCATTCAAGACAAAGTTTGGTCTATATGAATGGTCGGTGATGCCCTTTGGTCTCACTAATGATCCTAGTACCTTTATGCGTCTCATGAGTCATGTGATGAAACCCTTTATAGGGAAATTTTTGGTTGTCTATTTTGATGATATCTTGATTTATAGCAAGACCATGCATGATCATGTTGGACATTTGAGATGTGTGTTTGATGTGCTTAGGAAAGAACAACTTTATGCTAATCTTGATAAGTGTTCATTTTATGTTGATGAAGTTGTCTTCTTGGGTTTTATTGTGAGTGCAAGAGGGGTTGAAGTTGATGAGTCTAAGATAGACGCTATTAAGAATTGGCCAATTCCAAAATCCATAAGGGATGTTAGAAGCTTTCATGGATTGGCTAGTTTTTATAGGCGGTTTGTCAAAGGTTTTAGTACCATAGCAGCCCCCTACACAGAGGTAATTCGAAAGGATAAACCTTTTAAGTGGGGAGAGGAACAAGACAAATCTTTCGAGGCTTTAAAATTCATGCTTAGTTCCACTCCTTTGTTGCAATTACCTGATTTTGACAAAATGTTTGAAGTGGAATGTGATGCTAGTAAAGTAGGCACTCGTCTTAATGCAAGACCAAAATCCCATTGCTTATTTTAGTGAAAAGCTTAAAGGTGCTACTTTGAATTATTCCACTTATGATCTTGAATTGTGTGCCTTGGTTAGGACTTTGGGTAATTGGCAACACTACTTATGGCCCAAGGAATTTGTCATTAGGACTGACCATGAGTCTCTAAAGCATATTCGGGCCCAAGGAAAGTTGAACAAGAGGCACACCAAATGGATTCCTTGAAACTTTCACTTATGTAATCCAATACAAAAAGGGAAAGGAAAATGTGGTGGTCGATGCCTTATCTAGAAAAAATGTGTTGATAAATACTTTGTCTTCTAAATTGATTGGTTTTGAATGTTTGAAGGCATTGTATCCCAAGGATCCCGTGTTTGATCAAATCTTCAAAGATTGTGAGGAATGTGAGAGGGAAAGGTGGATGAGGGATAGGTCTTCTACTCCCTATTCCAAGTTTGATGGTTTCTTGTTCAAAGGCAAGAGACTTTGTGTGCCTATGAGCTCTTGGAGAGAACTGTTTGTGAGGGAGGCACACGATGGGGCATTAATGGGTCATTTTGGTATTGACAAAACTAGGGGAATTCTTGAGGAACAATTCTATTGGCCTAAAATGCACAAGGATGTTGTTCGAATTTGTGGTCAATGTGTTGAATGTCGACATGCTAAGTCACGCCTCCTTCTCCATGGTTTATTCACTTCACTCCCCACCCCTCAACGACCTTGGCTTGACATTTCAATGGATTTCGTTTTGGGTTTGCCAAGGACCAAAAGAGGTAGAGATAGCATCTTTGCTGTTGTTGATCGATTTTCAAAGATGGCTCATTTCATTCCATGTCATAAATGTGATGATGCTTCCAATGTGGCATCTTTGTTTGTTGATCATGTTGTTAAATTACATGGAATTCCTCAAACCATTGTAAGTGATAGGGATCCAAAATTCCTTAGTCACTTTTGGAAGGAATTGTGGGGTAGACTGGGTACTAAATAGTTGTTCTCAACTTCTTGTCACCCACAAACTGATGGTCAAACTGAAGTTTTGAATAGGACCTTGGGTTCTATACTTCGTGCCGTAGTGCACGGAAAGTTGGCCTCGTGGGAGGAACATTTGCCGTAGTTGAGTTTGCTTATAATCGAGTTGCTCATTGAACTATTGGCATGACTCCATTTGAAGTGGTTTATGATTTTAATCCCCTAATCCCTTTAGATCTCACTCCTCTTTCTCAAGATGTTGTGTCAATCTTAGATGGGAGCAAGAGAGCTGAAGCAATGAAGAAGCTTCATGAAAAGGTGCGGCTGCACTTAGAGAAGAAAAACCAAGAAGTAGCTAAAAAGGCTAACAAGGGCCGCAAGAGGGTTGTGTTTGAACCAGGTGATTGAGTGTGGGTACATTTTCGCAAAGAGCGATTCCCCACTCATCGCAAGATGAAATTGATGCCAAGGGGTGATGGACCATTTCCAGTGCTTGAGAGACTCAACGACAACGCCTACAAGGTTGATCTTCCTCCGGAGTATCAAGTGCACAACACTTTCAATGTGTGCGACCTGTCCCCATTCCCAACTGTTGATGATGATGATCCGTCAAATTTGAGGACAAATTCTTTTCAAGAAGGAGAGAATGATACAATCCGGATTACATCAAGACCGTTCACACGAAGTCAAGCTCGAGACCTTCACAAGATGCAAGGTTTATTCATGAAGTTAGAGGTCCTTGAGCTCGTGTTGATGGAAAACAAAGGATTCCATGCCTTGAAGATTGCATGGGAGAGTAATGATCCTTTTGGCGAGCCAGAGCCAATCGGTGGATCGCCCAAGGGCTTGGGCGATGACTCCAGCCCGCCCAAAATTACAGAACGTGGCTAGGAGCCAACACCAGCAGGAATCATCGCCAAGTGGGTTAGGCGAGTCGCCAAGAGGGTTGGGCGAGCTCGACTTAGCTCGCCCATTGGCACTTTCAGGTCACTTTTGGGCCTTTTTCACCTAAAACTATAAATAGCTAGTTTGAGTTAATTTTAGACTTAGACTATTTTGAATATTGATGTTGAAAACTGAAAACTCATGTTTGAGTATTGAGAGCTTGGTTAAGCTTTTGTTGATTGTTGTTTAGAAACATCGGTTGCTTGGGATATCGATTCCCTTGAGGTCATCGTAAGATTTAGGTGCTATAGTTGGATTAACGAATCGAGGTCTTAGGTTTAATATACCTATTGGTTGCTTTTTGTTTCCTCTTGTGTGTCTATCTATCTATCTTTACTCTTCTTGTATTTTTCGATTTTCCGCATTGTATTGTGATTCTCTTGTGAGAATTGCATCACTCTAAGTCTAAAATGAACCCAAACTAGCTATTTATAGTTTTAGGTAAAAAGGCCCAAAAGTGACCCAAAAATGATAATGGGCGAGCCAAGTCGGGCTCGCCTAGTGGACTCAGCGACTCGCCCTTCTGCTCGGTGATGGTTCCTGCTGGGATCCTGCTCCTAGCCACATTCTGTAACTTTGGGCAGGCTGGGGGTCATCGCCCAAGCCATTGGGCGACGCACCAACTGGCCTCCTGCTCGCCAAAGGGCAGTGTTGTCAGTTGTCCTCCCTTCGTTCGCCCAAGCAATCTTCCACGCATATGAACCTCTCCTCACCACCAATACAAGCTAAAAAAACCCTAGCTTCATGAGAAATCCTTCAATATATTGAAGTTCCCAAGCTTGGTCGTGAGTGGATGGCTTTGAGGCAATCTGGATTGCATCAAATGGGAGGGGTTACCTTGGAATCTATAATGGAGGTGATAACCAATATGGGTTGGAGGATGGAGAATATAGAAGGGCAATTGACCACCGTGAAGGGTAGTGTGTCGAGGATGGATGATAGAAAAATGTAGAAGGTTGAGTTAACTCTACTAACTCTACACCACAAGCTACTTTTTGTTCTTCCACAAGTGGGCACGACCACACTATATCTCCTACTATCACACCCGGAACCCTCCATCAAGCATTCAACCCAATACCAATCCATTTCGGTTCAAATAGTCAAAGTACCAATCGACCGTTCCAATTCCCGCTTAGTCAAGAAGCTCCACTAACCTAAAACCGACCTTACCAAACACCACTTAACCAAACTTCACCCTACCAAATGCCACAAACACAACCAAATCCAGTGAAAGAGGTGAGGGATGATGAGTATCAAGGGGAATATGAAGGTGAAGGTGAAGAAGCGCCATGGAATGAAGCTCCAAGGAATCGACCAAGAGATCAAGTGGGGTATAGAGGACGAGGAGGTAGGTTTGGCCCGGTACCAGATGGAAGGAGACAATATGGAAACCACCCTCAAGGTGGAGAACAACGTGAAGCCTATGCCAATCAAGAGTATGGTCAAGAAGTGAGAGAAGAACATGGTAACCACTATCAAGGGGAAGTCCAAAGAGGTTACTACAACAACGACCAAGGTGGTCATGGAGGCCGAGATGTGGGTATCAACTCTATCAAGACTAATTTTACACCTTTTAAAGGGGAGTGCAATCCCGATGCTTATCTAGAATGGGAGTCGCTTTGTGAAAGGATCTTCCAAGTTAATGACTTAACAGAGGTCAAGAAGAGTTGCTATGCCATTGCTCAATTTGAAGGGTTTGTCATTACATGGTGGGAATACATGAAGAGGTATCACTTATTCATTCAAGAAGGTCATCCTCCACCATGGGCCGGATTGAAAGCTCTTATGAGAGTCAAGTATGTGCCGGAGAGGTATCGCCGAGTTACTTGCCAAATTGTACAACTTGAGGCAAGGAAGCAAAAGTGTTGCGGCTTACTATGATGAGTTACAAAACTTGATCTTGAAGCTAGAATACAACGAGAATGAAGAGCATGCCATTATTCTCTTCAATGTAGGGTTGAACAAGGAGATCTCTTCCAAGATGATATTCACAAGTTTGCAAGATTAAATGACATCTTTGAAGCGGCCAATTAGGTAGAGCGGGAACTCAAAGAGAAGGTACCCAAGTACAAGGGTATGTCATCTTCAAATTCGTGGAGTAAGAACAAAGGGGGGGCTCAAGCATCTTCGGGTTGGAACAAAGGTAAGGATTTCAAGAAGAAGCCCTTTGAAGGAAACAATTCAAAGTACCCACCAAGAGGAGAAGGTAATAATGACCCAACCAAATTTCCTAAAGGCATTCAATGTCACAAGTGTAGAGGATGAGGTTCATATGATGCGTGAATGTCCCAATCAGTTGAATGTGCTAGTTCAAGGAGGGGAGTTATATCTTGGTGAAGGGGAAGATCAAGAAGAGGGAAGATAACCAAGAAGAGGATGAGTTTGAAGGTGATGAAGATGAGGAACAAGATCCATGTGAGGGAAAAGATACTGCCGTTCCTAATGGTTTGATGAGGAAGACCCCAATTGAAGAAGCTTGGCCTCAAGAAGGAGATTTTACTGTTCCTATATGTGGTGAGGCGAGTGATGATTAGCAAGTTCATGGATGATCCAAGTCAAAGGGAAAACCTTTTTCACTCCAAGTGCCTTGTCAAAGATAATGTGTGCTCCTTGATCATTAATAGTGGGAGTTGTGCAAATGTTGCTAGCACCGCTTTAGTGGAATTCTTATAACTTCCTACCACTAAGCATGCTACGCCTTACAAGCTTCAATGGTTGAGTGAGTGATGTAATTCCTAAAAGGGGATCACAATAAAATGCAGAAATCGAAAGACAAAAAGTAAAGATAACTAGATAGACACAAAGAGGAAACAAAAAGCAACCAAAGGATATATTAAACCCAATGACCTCAATCCGTTAATCCTACAATAGCACCTAACTCTTACGACGACCTCAAGGGCATTGAACTCCCAAGCAACCGACGTTTCTAAGCAACAACAAAAGCTTTACCAAGCTCTCAACACTCAACATGAGTTTTCAGTTTTCAATATTCAAAATAATCTAAGTCTAAAATGAACCCAAACTAGCTATTTATAGTTTTAGGTAAAAAGACCCAAAAGTGACTCGAAAATGCCAATGGGTGAGCTAAGTCGGGCTCGCCCAATCCACTTGGTGACGTGCCCTTCTGTTTGGCGATCGATCCTGCTTTTGGCGCACACTAGAACATTAGGCGGTCTGGGGGTCATCGCCCAAGTCATTGGGCGATGCGCCAACTGTCCTCCCTTCGTTCGTCCAAGCAATCTTCCACGCATGTGAACCTCTCCTTGCCCCCAATATAAGCTCGAGAACCCCTAGGTTCGTGAGCAATCCTTCAATACGTTGACGTTCCCAAGCTTGGAGGTGAGTGAATGCTCTTGAGGCAATCTGGATTGCATCATTCTCCCCTTCTTGAAAAGGATTCATCCTTGAATCCAAACCTTGCAAAACCATAGGGAAAGCAAATAACAACAAGATCCTCATGGCATGAGGGTTAGCGTTAGCAATAACTATTCTATCACCATGTCAAGGATGCACAAATTTAACATATAACCAAGCATCAAAATGATCAACAAAGGGTTTATAACCCATCAAAGCAAGAGATACTTAGCTACTTAAGAAGCTTTGACAAAGGGGTAGAGAGAAAGAACCAATACAATTAAGCAACCACAGATGTAAACCCACATGGTTACACATTCCAACAAGCACAATTCCCCCTTTAAGTCAAGTAGCACATGAACACTCTTATACCTAAGTGCAAAGGCATAAGTAATGTTGACCCAAATTAAGACTCCATCCAATGCACTAGATAATTTCAAGAAAGTAATTATTCCCAATTCATGAGCGGGTTCAAGTACACAAGTATTCCCCACCCAAATTGGCAAACATAGCTCATTCAAGCACATAGGATCAAGTAGTAACACCAAGTAAGAATCATAGGAATGACAGACGGTGTTACTACCATACTCAGCACACTTAAAACTAACACCGGCGTCAAATGGAAAATGATTGCATAGCATCGAGTCAAGGAGACTCTCATTTGCCCTATTGATATCACTACAAACATAAAATATGCTACCCACACAAGCATGAGTATCATCATATGCCAGTAGATAAAATTGAGTCCTCGAATCCAAACCTTGTAAAAACCCTATAGATCACAAGCAAGAAGCTTATCCACATAGCATGATGGGTGGTAAGGTTGGCATTAAAAACATTGACCCGAAGCGACTTAAACTCAAAGAACAACCAAGCATCCTCTATTGTCTTGGCTATTAAGCCCATAGATGAAGAACAAGGACAATGGCTATTCTTCTCAACAACATGATAATACCACCCAAAAGATGATATCTCCACAAGTTCAAATACTCTCAAACATTCATCGGGATCAAAATGATAAAAGGTCCACATAACTGGATCATACCAACAAGTATAGACCTCAGTGAAACCCTGATCCACATGCAATGCACCTCTAATACAACTAGGGGACTCATCATATGCAAAGATATAGTAAACGAAGGTATAAACTTCACCTTCTCTTGGCAAATATCTCCTACCCCCATAAGATGCACAATCAACAAAATGATGCTCACAATAAGAGTAACAAAAAGGATGTAGGAAACTACCCTTCCCCATACACAATGTACGCTCCGCAAATGGATTGTAATCCCTCAAGAAAGACTCTCCATCATAGGGAAAGGTATCAACAATTTCGCCCACATTATGCCTTCCATTTCGACCAAGCATCCCCACACAAATACCACAATTCAGCTCATTATCGGGGTCCAATGGAAAGGCAATCCATGAACTTGGATCAAGTGCACCTCATTTTATCAGGTTGGCACTCTTACGTTCCAACAACATACTCAATAGCATGAGCATCATGATATTCAAACAAGTAATAGAGAAAGGTGTTGCCTAAATACACTTCAATCAAGGGGTTCCCAACTTTAGCCTCCACTCTAGATGTTAGAGAAACACAACTCATACGAGGCCTTGGAACACACAAGGAAGAAGTATAAGTTAACACATAGGCATTCTCTTTCAACTTAACACTACCCTGCCCAATAAATGTACTATCATCTTCACAAAAGAGATTTCCATCTTTGGGAAGTGTGTCATCACACCATAGGGGATTCTCAAACAATTTAAAAATATATTTATACCATCTAAAATCGTCCAACTTTGGGCAAGATAGATTAGATAATATCTCTAGACTTCTATCTTGAAAAAGTTGAGATTCTCCTATAAAATGTTTCGCTATATTATAAATTAAGGTGGTGATTGCATCTTCCAAGATTTGATTCTCTATAGTTTGCCCTGAAGATTCATTCTTATTAACTGGGTTAATAATTGTAGCATTTAATATCCTTTGCCTATAATCTTCTGTGAGATAATTATCCCATCAATTCTTTAATTTGTCAGTAAACCCAGCTGTAATTAACATGACCGATTATTTATCTGATAATTTTTTTATTTTATATGTCGTAATGTACATTCCCATTTCATGTAACATATTATATATTTGATGTTCTGCGAGTCCATCAATATTCCATTTAGCTATTTCTCTTCTCGAATGCAAATTATGAGATAAAAAATCATTTTCTTCGTACTACATATCCGGAAAAGAGGGTTTCTTATAATAATTCATTTTAGTAGAATATCTAGAGCTTAATTTATTGACATCATTATCATTATTTTTGAAAAAGGTATTAATATTGGTAAATGTTAATTCAGATTTTAGTTTTTTATTAATAGTTTCCATAAGATCATCTGTGATTTCAAGCTTTTCTTGAAACCTAGGGAATTTCTCATTAGAAAATTCTGGTAGTTTAAATATTGGATGAGTCTCCAATTATTATTTTTATCATTGTAGGAAGGACTTGATTTATCCTTAAAAACTGATTTATTATCGACTTCAAGAATTTAGTTATAGACTACATGTAGTAGTTGTTTTTTATAATTATTTTGTTGTAATATTCTGTTTATATCTTTATTTGTGGGATACCCGTTTAGTATCTACTATATCTATTTTAAAAGGTGAGGGAGTAACAATTCCACTGTCTACGAGTAGACTAATTTCTTCTAAAGGAGGAATTTTAGACTCAACTACTTTGTTATTAATAGTATACTATTTATTAACAAGCATATTTAACGACCCTTTTTGGTCGTCTAATTTTCATGTGCATTCAAACCATTTTAAAAACTCTATGTTATATTTTAATCTCTTCATATCACTGAACCATATATTTTTAAAGGTTAAGCTTTCTTATAAAGAGTATCTTTTTATATACAATTGTATTTTAATGAAATTTTCTGGACTAGTCTAAAGTTTATCTAAATATTTAATATCTAGTTCAAAAGGTTTATCCAATCTAATCATGCCAATATAATTCTTAATTCTTTTGATGGATTTTATCAAAGTAGTATGATTACTTATTATTTTATTATCTTTTATGGTAGTCATTATTAGATATTTTAAATCTTTTACGGATGATAGATTAGAAATATATAATAAAGAATTTATATAGTATGGAGTATCTAGTGGAGAGAAGAACACTATCATTGGGCTTAAATGTCTACTTTAAAGGTTACTTTCGGAATAATAATTTTTTTGTGCAGTAATTACTGTTACCTTATTTTTACTAACATTCTTTGATTTTATTCCTCTAGGCTTGGCGACGGGAACACCCTCTAGGTCCGGCTCTACAACACACATAGTCTGAGCTAATTCAACGGAAAAGTACGAGCTTTCCAACGTCTAAACAGCGATTAAACGGTTACCCAACTTTAAGGAATAAAACTAAGAACATAAGTGGAAGAAGAACAACAACTACCAAACTCTGAACTTATTATACTGACCCCATCCAAAGTTTCGACGTTATCCGCTATGTATATATTTTAGCTACGTGGCAACTACCAAACTCTGAACTTATTATACCAACCGCAACCCAAGTTTCGACGATGTCCATCCAAGGACAGCGTAGCGACTTATTCGCTCCTACTCATACCCTTCCCGACCAACTCGGCTCTGATATCAATGGAGGGGACGAACCGTTTCGGTATGAAATCCTAAAAAAAATTGGGCAGAGTAACGGAAAGGAGCAAGAACAAGAAAAAATTTAAAATCAAATTTAAGAAAAGAGAAGAACAAGAAATCAGTAACAAAACATAAAATTTAAAACATTTAATAAAAACAACAGAAGAAGAAAAGTACACTTACAAAAGCTTTTTATTGATTTAAGAAATGAGAGAGAACATGGAAGATTGGTAAAGATGGGGAAAATGGAGAGAATTGTAGAGAGGTTTCAAAGTCGTAAAATTTTGAATCCCCTCTACTGATACAAGTTGAAAACCTTAAATAGGCCTCAAAAGTGCAGACTAATCTAACTTATTATGCTATCTATTATACATGTGTGCATACACTATTACACACTATTCTTTTTACATGTTACTAACTAATAAACATAACTCATAATGTCTATACGTGGCTGAGAATTTTTGCCATGTGGCTAGAAATACGTACACGTAGCTTTTGTTGAATCTGTTGCATGTATATCCTTATTGAAGATATTTTTTGCTGAAAAAGTCTTGAAATATATATCTTTTTATTGTTTGGGCCTTTGTCACTTTGTGGCATATAATTGTTGACATATTAAATGTTAACATATGCTTGCATTTTTTTATGCTGAATTTTCATCATAAAGTGGCCTTGGAACTTGTTGTTTTTGCACTATTGACTTGTATGGCATGATTTTATATGTGGGGTCCACCTTTTGATAATTCCTTTGATGAATAACTTATCATTAAAGTGTGCTGGCACTTACTTTTAATTAAGGAGGTATGCTTGTGCTATTCCTTGTAGATCTAACATATCTCCGTTGCTAGACTCGTCATGTGAGGCAGCAATATCTAATTATTACATTTTTATTTCGTATCAGTATTGAGGCTTAATAAGGCTTTTTCGAGCCTTCTTTTTAATTTTTCTTTGGAGTGGTTGGAATCCCTTCGAGGAGATGAACTTGAAATTAACTTATCATTGCGGTTTGCTGGCGCCCATCCTTTAATTTTAACTATTTTTCTTAAATATTTGATCCTCTCAAATTCATGAATGTCGAAGGACCAACTAATAATATAAGATATCCTTTTGACAATAAAGAACTTGCACAATTTAATATATTCTGATAAGGTAGATATATTCCGCTCTACCTGAAATTTTTCATACTGCGTTTGATGGTGAGTTGATAATACTTTTTATTTCCTCCGAACTGGCTCCACCATTCGTAAAACCATCGGAGAATTACTATATTTTTCATTTCATCTAAATATTTTATAAACCAAGTGTGGGTGTTGGGTGTAAAAAAAATAAAATTGTACCAAACTGATTTATAATCATACCAATTATATGTCTTGGGTCGATGAGCTTTTTTCATAAGAGAATAGGAGTATGTAGGTGATCTACAAACCACTCGAAGGGGATCAAAATTCATTTAATCGTGAACTTTGAATATTGTATACTATCTGGATTATTTTTCTTAAATATATGCTCAATTTTTACCAAATCGGTATCCGTTAAACTAAACTCATATTACCTCCGGGTCTTGTGGGGATCTTCTGGCTCTACATAATTCTGGTTGGTGTAGCAGGGCTTTAGTAAGTCTTGAATTCCATCATTTTCATATTTTTTTTATCAAGTGCACTAATTGGCAGTGGCACCCACACTTAAACTCCTTGGTGGGCGAACCAACGAATTCAACTCCAACTTATATTTATTGTTCAACTTACGTAATACTAACCATAATGCGGAAGCTAAAATCTTATTAATATAAAAAATAAAAATCTACTCACGTCTATTAAATATCATTTTCCAAAATCTGAAAGTCATCACGTCAAGGACATCTATTCTTCAAATACTAAGTCTAAGAGTATCAAAGACACCAAAATAAATAAGTAGGATAGTCATGACAGAGAGAATCCAGCACGAGCTAGAAGGAATAGCTCACCCTGAAATTTGATGTGCTGGAGACTGGCTAGAGCTGAGGGCGAGTCGAAGTAGATGGTACACTTGTTGCACTCCGCAAAAGAAAACGAAGAAAACACAAGTAGGAATCAGTACAGGACAACATGTACTGAGTAGGTATTATCGGCCAACTCGAAGTAGAACCTAATATGCAGTAAGTAATAGTGTAAAATCAACTATGGCACTTGACAGGTGGCAAGAAACAACCAACATGAACAAGTGATAACAATACCAAAGTAAGTATGTAATCACTCAACAATATCAAAAACACACAAGAGGACTCATGCCTCCACACCAAGCTCTTTTGGAAATTTAGTTCTTGAGATTGAGTAAAATAAATTATTTTAAACATGTTTTCCTTTAATGTTACCGTGCCGGAACGTGACACCCCATCCAATAATATCGTGTCGGAATGTGACACCCGATCCAATAATATCGTATCGAAACGTGATGCCCGATCCAATAATATTGTGTCGGAACGTGACACCCGATCCAATAATATCGTATCGAAACGTGACACCCGATCCAATAATATCGTGCCGGCTCGTGGCACCCAATCTAAATATATCGTTAATTTATCATTTATTATCACCACTTTTCAATTCATTAACAATATTTCATCAAGCCTTCTTTAATCAAGGCATCATTTCGATAGAGAAGGTTCAAGATTATATATTTCACGGTCTCAGGATTTCAGACCAATAAAAAACAACACATAGATTATCCAAACCACACAACCAAGTACATAGGGAAATTCACAATATCACTTAATGAATATCAATCACTATTAAGAGTCTATCTATCACATAGAATAAACAATAACCTATCTCCACCGAAGAATCGATGTCGAGCAAACTACTTCTCCAATGATTTTCCTTTCCTAAATGCCTCAGATGATTTCCAATCTATCAAGTATACATAATTCATAAGTAAACAAGTCAATAGACACCAATATTTCTATATGGCTAGCCTAGACTCAATAACTCACCCAAATTTATAATCAATTTCCTAAAGTTCAAGTCTAAGGGTAAGTCTCAATATCTCCTATTATCACAACTTTAATGATATTCAAATCATACGATACGCCTAATATTAAACTACCTATCTCACTATATCTAAACCTAATTTATAAGATGATAACTAAATAAAATAATTAAAGTCGAACTACTGCTTAGCACACCACTGGAACCGAAACAATCTACTTTAATTGTTTCAACCCATATGCATATAATACTTTCCTATACCTACTTGTAGTACACGTTAATATTTTAATGAGAAACAACCATTCTCAATCTTTAACCAATAGAATGCACAATCCAATTCCACTAATCTTTAACCAATAGAATGCACAATCCAATTCCACTAACTTATTAAACTATTTACAGTAGTGCAAAAAGAAAATTGAAACTTAACCTACTGTCATACCATCGTTGTTCCATCACCCCTCTATTATTAACCAGTCATTACTTTCCTATCTATATGGCATCATCAATAAAATAATATTTCAACGAGAAGAGAATACAAACCTTAGGAATATGGAACGCCTCCAGTTGGTTTCCGGCGCAAATCCTCCTTTTTAAATTATTATTAATGGCTCCAAAATTAGTAACCCTCCATATTTTAATAAATATGGGCCCATTAACTAACAAACAAAACAACAAACATTTAACAAATACCCACTAACTAAGTAATCGTAGTTACACCAATAGTTAAAGATTCTCATTTAAAATCTTTCGAAGGAATCTTTTATGAAATAAAAAGTTATAGTACCCAAAACAATCTAACGGATCGTTACATTAGTTATTAGGAATGGTTTTTATTGTTGGTTGAGTTTACATACAATAATAACTACCAAAGTTAATCGTACACAAGTCCACAACATGTTCTCAAGGGCTTTGAAAGAACCACAAGGACAAATATTTTCTCACATAACAATGATAAAATCATGAATCAACACTGGCTATAACAAAAAGTGAACTTGAACTAACCACCACACACTCATAATGCACAACATTATAGATCTTATCAATATTTCCTTCTCACAACATAAACTTTTCACGAGCTTAAGTTAAATTTTTTTTATCTTTATACATCAGGTACTCATCAATGGATAATCAAACTTATCTAACCCCAAAAAAATAAAAATAAAATGATCAAGTAACCACCCATCGAGCGATACACCAAAACATACAGAACCTCTAAAAATATTGTCGAAATACTAGATTTGTAGTTGAGATTGTTGATAACCTTTAAGAACAATAGAACTAAACCCAATGGTCTCCACATTCAACAACACATAATCGAAACATGACCTCGATGACTATATGAATATTAAGACTGATGGAAAACTGTAAATACCCATGGTAGCTTTTCTATAAATTCTCATAAGCAAGGTGCTACATGTAGAACCACTAGAATACTTCAACGGCTCCAATACAACACGAATATGTAATATGAGATAACCAAGTCTGCCCAAATATCCTACTCAACCAAGAGGACGTCGCAGGATTGGTACACCCGATCCACCATAGGGATCAACCCACAAAAGTGAAAACACGTGTGTGCGCATAGCTAGTGAATCATACTCCAAACCATGTACAGAACGAAATAGGTGGTCACATAAAAATGTATGGAACCAAGGTTGAATAAGATTAAATGCCTCCTCTAAAGACCTCATATCAAACATTTTCATTCGGTTGACACCATTTCTTTGACTTTTAGCTACCCATAATCCACCGGTCGAGTCTCCATTATAATCGTACCTATACTCTATTTATCAACTCCACATACACATCACATCATTCCACTGAAGCCCACACTTTCAATACTAACAACCACCATAACTACTCCATCTATTTACCTTACTCTAAATCAACACTTTTAAGTGAAACCCTTCCTTAGGTCCTTTGACAAGCAAAAATAACAAAATTTAAGATCCAAACCATGCATAAGTTATTCCAAATGCTCAATATCCGATTCAATCGATCATTTCTTACCTTACAAATTCATATCTTGACAAAACATATCACCACAAATATAGACTTACAATGAAAAAAATGAATTTTGAATCAAATTATGTAACCCAATCCCGTTATCTATCAGCATTGGCTCATACCTTATAGATTTTTATGAATTCATGTATCTTAGCTTATCATTGATCGCCTCTCCACCAATCTTACTATATCCTTCGCTAAAAACTCAACCGTACACATTACCAAACTGAAAACCACAAAAGAACATATCATCACACTCGAGCTGAACGTCTGTACACTCCTTTTTCATGTCTTCTCCAATAGTTTTAAACCAATCTGATGAATCCGTGACACTATTACCATAACCAAACTAAAATTGATGAAATCACGCGTCTCTTAACCCAATTTTCAACCCCTCTTAAGATACGTCTTTAGCTCTTGCATCAGAGAAAATATTCTTGCTCTGACCTCTTTCTGAAGGCTACACTACATCCCACTATTTTTTATTTATTTATTTATTTCATTATGACTCTAGATCCTTTAAATTATATTTGAGCGGTGTCTCAACATCTCCTTAAACTTACCATACAACCACATTACTCACCAAATAGTAGAAAACCGAAACCGTAGATACTCACAACTTGTTATTACCATACCAAATTCGTTTAACCAATAATTTTTTATTAAATATTTGCATCCCAATCACAATCCATCACGAAATCTTATTACCATCATGCTCAGTTAGCATTTTCCATCACAACAATGTTAACTTTTTTTTATCGATATGACACCTCAAACTCAGTTATACAATTCAAATTCTAAGAACTAACCCAATTTTATACACATTTCCTTACTAAAATCTTTAATTTCCTTTACCCAAGTATACTTACAGGGACTGTCTTACCTATAAGCTTGTCATTTCGATATCAATCCACTCATTTGGAGCTTTAAGATAAAATCACCGGTCCTCATTTAGTATCCTCAAGATACATTTCACAACCTAATACATTAATACCATACCAAAGATTCACCATTAAAATCTTCCATAAAACAATGCTTAACCAAAGCGTCCATAGTAACAAACTAGTTGGTTTTTCAAATGTGGATGCGACACTAAATCTCATTATCTGAACATGTCATACAACAGATAACTCTTTAAGTAGTTCGTATTCATTCTTGATCCATATAACACTAGTAGTACCACACCATGAAAGTTCGTTAGATCCCTCACTAGAACACATCGTACCTATCAAGAAGATCGTATCCAAATACCCCACATATTTCTACTCATTGAATAGCTGTAAAATATTATCAAATTTATTCTGTCTCTAGCCCAAGTGATTTGCATTTTTCCTTAGATAAGATCGATAACAAAAGTAACACACTTAATAACTCTAACCAAGTAAGCATCGATATTGTTGTAATAGTCATATCATGACTCTTTTTGATATACACTGAATCTATGAAATCGTAGTAGAGATTCTGACCTCAATTGGTGCAACATAATTTCTTCATTTTCTTAGCAGCCCATACATGTTATGAAAACTTTACAAACTGCATTTTCCAAAGTAATGGTATTCATTATCTAGTCATCCCTTACGAAACTTCTTGAATGTTGTCACTTTGGCAAAGTTATATGGCTTCACCCCCTCTACCTCCATCACAAAATCAACCACTTCCTGAAAATATTTTGCTGAAGCAGCAACCTATAAAGCTTGAATCTACAAATCTAATCTCAATCCCTTCACAAAGCAGCGAATCCGCTCTTCTGGGTTGAAGAAAAGTTAAATCACATATTTGAATAAAGCACCAAATTTGGCCTCATAGGCTACAACAGATATCTTATGTTGCTCTATATCTTGTAACACATCTCTTTTTATATCCCTCAAAGTCCTGGGTATATACTTCTCTATTAAGAAGCTAGAAAATGTTGCCCAAGTCATAGGTAGTGCCTTTTGCTGGTCGGCACTCAACATGACCACCACCACATTTTGGCGTCTCCTTTAAACTAGTATGTCACAAACTCGACACCAAACCTCTACACTAAATCCATCTTATAAAGCAGCTCATGACAATCAACAAGGCAATCATAAGCATCTTCAAATTCAATATCCTGAAGAACAAGGGTTTCAACTTTAAGAACTTAAGAAAGAGATCGTGTTGGTCATTAGTCATTAATTCCCACAGGTAATTGGGGAAACATGTTCATTAAGAAGGACACATCCTCTCTTGCTAGTGTTGGTATTGTCACTTCTGTTGCTCTAGCTCTGACCATAAGCGAAATAAGGTCAAGGAGGTCAGATACCAATTTGTATCACCTAGATACCAATTGGATTCAAATAATAGCACGAAAGAAAGAAAGAAATGAGTTTTCCTAAAGTCATATAGCCTCTCGAAGAAAAGTAAAGACATCCCCGTACCGTTCCGCAAGACTCTACTAGACTTTTCCTTATGTAATGAGATCACCGAACCTAAAGCTCTGATACCAAATTTGTCACGACCCAAAATGAGTCATGAGTGACACCCACATTTAACCTCCTAGGTGGGCGAACCAACGAATTCAACCCCAACTTATATTTATTGTTCAACTTATGAAATACTAACCATAATGCGGAAACTAAAATCTTATTAATATAAAAAATACAAATCTACTAACGTCCATTAAATATCATTTCTCAAAACCTGAAAGACATCACGTCAAGGACATCTATTCTTCAAATACTAAGTCTAAGAGTATCAAAGACACCAAAATAAATAAGTAGGGTAGTCTATGTCCAAAATTTAAGGACATCATGTCATGACAGAGAGAATCCAGCACGAGCTAGAAGGAATAGCTCACCCTGAAATCTGATGTGCTAGAGACTGGCTAGAGCTGAGGGTGAGTCGAAGTAGATGGTACACTTGCTGCACTCCACAAAAGAAAATGAAGAAAACAGAAGTGGGGATCAGTACAATGCAATTTGTACTGAGTAGGTATCATCGGCCAACTCGAAGTAGAAACTAATATGCAGTAAGTAATAGTGTAAAATCAACTATGGCACTTAGCAGGTGGTAAGCAACAACCAACATGAACAAGTGATAACAATACCAAAGTATGTAATTAGTCAACAATATCAAGAACACACAAGAGGACTCATGCTTCCACACCAAGCTCTTTTGGGTATTTAGTTCTTGAGATTGAGTAAATTAAATTATTTTTGACATGTTTCCCTTTAATGTTATCGTATCGGAACATGACACCCGATCCAATAATATCGTATCAGAACGTGACACCCGATCCAATAATATCGTGTCGGAACGTGACACCCGATCAAATAATATCGTGTTGGAACGTGACACCCGATTCAATAATATTGTGCCGGCTCGTGGCACCCGATCCAAATATATTGTTAATTCATCATTTATTATCACCACTTTTCACTTCATTAACAATATTTCATCAAGCCTTCTTTATTCAAGGCATTACTTCGATAGAGAAGGTTCAAGATTATAAATTTCACGGTCTTAGGATTTCAGACCAATCACAAACAACACATAGATTATCTAAACCACGCATCCAAGTACATAGAGAAATTCACAATATCACTTAATGAATATCAATCACTATTAAGAGTCTATCTATCACATAGAATAAACCATAACCTACCTCCACCGGAGAATCGATGTCGAGCAAACTACTTCTCCAATGATTTTCCTTTCCTCAATGCCTCAGATGATTTCTAATCTTTCAAGTATACATAATTCATAAGTAAACGAGTCAATAGACACCAATATTACTATATGGCTAGCCTAAACTCAATAACTCACCCAGATTTATAATCAATTTCCTAAAGTTCAAGCCTAAGGGTAAGTCTCAATACCTCCTATTATCACAACTTTAATGATATTCAAATCATACGATACACCTAATATTTAACTACCTATCTCAATATATCTAAACCTAATTTATAAGATGATAACTAAATAAAATAATTAAAGTCGAACTACTGCTTAGCACACCACTGGAACCGAAACAATCTACTTTAATTGTTTCAACCCATATGCATATAATACTTTCCTATACCTACTTGTAGTACACATTAATATTTTAATGAGAAACAACCATTCTCAATATTTAACCAATAGAATGCACAATCCAATTCCACTAATCTTTAACCAATAGAATGCACAATCCAATTCCACTAACTTATTAAACAATTTACAGTAGCGCAAAAAAAAAATTGAAACTTAACCTACTGTCATACCATCGTTGTTCTATCACCCCTCTATTATTAACCAGTCATTACTTTCCTATCTATATGGCATCATCAATAAAA